>PVJI01017470.1:0-35580 GCA_004026765.1 Micronycteris hirsuta
CCCTGACTGGGAATGGAACCGCAACCCTTTGGTTCACAGGCCCATGCTCAATCCACTGAGCTACACCAGCCAGGGCTAATTGCACTTTTATGTGGTATCAAATATATCATTTTAATGTAAAGCACTAGGAGTTAAGAATAAGCACTCAGTTTGAAATCCATAGGCACCTTTATGTTTAAGTGACATCTTAGTGATACTGACACTAGAACCTCAAATGTGGTAGGGTGCATTTTTGTTATTGAACATTGCTATGACCAGTAAAAGAAGTCAGGAAAAGTAAAAATGACATACACATAGGAAAATGGAAAAGGAACAGGCAATTAACTACCTGGCAAATTAAAATAATTTATTCAATAAATTCAGAAATAGTGAAATAATCTATGAAAGCTAGTTTATATACAATTACTTTTAATATTTTATTTTGCAACTCAGAAGTAACCATTTGGAAATTTTTTTAAATTTCTCTCCAGTGTCAGATACATTACAAAGTAATAGTAAGTTATCTGCAGGATTCTTTTCAGCAAAACTATAAATGTTTTCTGGAGAAAATGAACATTTTGTATATCTTATATCATGTAACCCTCACAACTAGCCTGTGAGGTAGGTACTATCTTCATTTCACACCTAAGAATACTGAAGCTCAGAGTGATTCAGTTACTTGCCCAAAGTCACAGAGTTAAGTATTACATCGTATGCAGTATTTGGAACCGTTAAGTATAGTCATTCTCCACTTGAAGACATTTTGATTAACAATTGACTGTATACATGACAGTGGTCCCATAGATTACAACAGAAATGAAAAATTCCTATTGCTTAGCGACAGCCTTGGCATCATAATGTCATCGTGTAATATTGTGTTTGTGATGGTGCTGGTATAATCAAACCTACTGTGCTTCCAATCAACTAAAAGTACAGCACAATTATATACAGTTCATATATTATGATGATAATAAAATGACTATGTGACTGGTTTATATATTTAGTATATTTTAATCATTATTTTAGAGTGTACTCTTTTTACTGATAAAAAATTTGCTGTAAAACAGTATGCTGGGTTACACTGGGCAGGGACAACATACATCTCTTGTTTTCCTGTCTCTTGATTGTATCATTTTCTCTTGTGGTTGATTTAATCTTATGTCATTTTATATAGTAACATGCTGTTCAAGTTTTTAGCCTAGGCTGTAACATCTAGGTATACAGTATGCTATATACCCTAGATGTGTAGTAAGCTATATCATCTAGGTTTATGTAAGTGTGTTCTATGATGTCCACACAATGGAATTGACTAATTATGCACTTCTCAGAACCCATCCACATCACTAAGTGATTCATGACTGTAATAAAAATATGTCATAACTAATACAAGGAAAAACAATAACAATAAAGGGAAACCCCAAAATATTCAACAAAGCATCTAAATAATATATATGATAAAGAGATTTTTAAGTCACAGTGGCAAAATATTGTTTACTTTTAAAATTAGCAATTGGGAAGATGGTGATGAGGTAGATGGGAGTGGAGTCCACTTCCCCCTGTACATGGGTGAAACACCTAGATGATATACTGCAGAACACAACGAACAGCCAATAGTACCCCAGCATATATGAAGATTGGAGACCAAAAATGTAGAGGACATTGAAAACTCAGATGACTAGGTGGGAGCTGTGAACACCAGGAAAGCTGCTGGAAGAGGAAACACACCACCAATGGAACCACCAACAGATAACAGAACAAGCTGAAGGAAGGAGTGGAAGCCACACTAACTCAAGCCAGAACCTATCTGAAAATAAACTATGTGGTGGAGAAATTACTCAGAACAAACAATTGGACAAGAGCAAGAGAGAATCCTCAAAACTTTGTACACATGGAAGAACCAGCTTCAACACAACCTGCCCACACATGCACAACATAATACAAGAGGTGGTGGACAAAAAGACCCTCAGTTAAACAGCTGGCGAAAAAGACCCACCAGAGAAAGACCCAACAACAACCAAAACCCAAAGACATACACAGAGCCAAAATACACGACAGCCCAAAACCAGTGAGCTCCAGAGATCAAGGACATTGCACCACTGAATCTCACAGTATTTTACCATATAAATTCACATCATAAACCCAGAGTAGCAGAACGGATCAATTTAAGAAGCAGAGGCTAACAAGAAGAGTCCGACAAACAGTGGGAAAAAAAAGAGGCAAATGGGGAAATGAAAGGAAAGGAGGAAGCCCCAGAAAGAATGCCAAATGAAATAGAGGCAAGTCAACGATCAGATACTGAGTTCAGAGCAATGGTTATAAGGAAGCTCAGTGAGCTCATACAGAATTATCAAAAACTACAGGGAAACTACAATGAACTCACTTCAAACTATATCAACATGAAAAAGGAAATAGAAACTATCAAAAAGGGCCAAGAGGAAATCAAGAATACACTTTCTGAACTGAAGAACACAGTAGACAGAATCAAAAGCAGGCTAGATGAGGCAGATGATTGGATCAACGAGCTGGAGGATAAGGTAGAAAAAATTACCCAGAATGTGAAAGAAAAGGAAGAGAGGCTCAGAAAGAATAAAGAGAGGTTAAGGGAAATGCAGGACAACATGAAACATAATAATATCCGTATAATAGGGATACCAGAAAGAGAAGAAGAAGAGTAAGGGATAGAAAACCTGTTTGAAAAAGTAATGATGGAAAACTTCCCTAGTTTGATGAGAGAAAAAGTAACACAAATCCAGGACACAGGGAGTTCCAATCAAGAGGAACCCAAAGAGGCCCACTTGAAGACATATCATAATTAAAATGGCAAAATTCCAAGACCAAGAGAGAATCTTAAGGCAGCAAGGGAAAAACATGAATTAACATAAAAGGGAGCCCTGATAAGATTAGCAGCTGACTTCTCAATGGAAACACACCAAGCCAGAATGGAATGACAAGAAATATTCCAAGTAATGAAAACCAGAGGCCCACAACCAAGACTACTTTATCCAGCAAGGCTCTCAATTAAAATGGAAGGCCAAATAAGGAGCTTCCTGGACAAAAGAAGCTTCAAAGATTATATGTCCTCCAAACCAGCTCTGCAAGAAATTCTAAAGGGTTTGCTTTAAGAACAGGAAGACAAACAGTGAAAGGGAGAGAAACACAGGTATGGAAAAATGGCAATGAATAAATACCTATCAATAATAACATTAAATGTAAATGGATTAAGTGCCCCAATCAAAATACACAGAATAGCAGAATGGATAAGAAAACATGACCCACACATTGGTGCCTACAGGAGACCCACCTCAGAACAAAAGACCTACACAGACTGAAAGTGAGGGGCTGGAAACAAATATTCCAAGAAAATGGACACACACACAAAAAGCCAGGGTAGCAATACTCATATCAGACAAAATAGACTTCATAAAAAGAGAACCAGAAGGTCACTTCATAATACTTAAGGGAAGAATCCATCAAGAAGACATAAACATTGTAAATATATATGCACCCAATAAAGGAGCACCTAAATACATAAAGAAAATCTTGGAGGACTTCAAGAAAGATATTGACAGCAACACAATTATAGTAAGGGATTTTAACACCCCATTGTCAAAAATGGACAGATCTTCCAAACAAAATATAAACAAATATATTGTGGCACTGAACAATGCTCTAGATCAAATGGACTTAAATGATATATATAGAGAGACTTTAACCCCAAAGAAGCTAAATACACATTCTTTTCAAATGAATATGGAATATTTTCAAATATAGACCAGATGATAGGACACAAAACCAGCCTCAACAAATTCAAGAAAATTGAAATCATATTAAGCATTTTCTTGGACCACAAGGGCCTGAAAGTAGAAACCAACCTCAAGGAAAAAATTCAAAAACACTCAAACACATGGAGATTGAATAGCATTCTATTAAACAATTAATGAGTCAAGAATGAGATTAGGAAAGAAATGAAAAATTTCCTGGAAAAAAACGCAAATGAATTCACAACAATCTGATACTTATGGGAAACAGCGAAGGCAGTCCTGAGAGGGAAGTTCATAGCAATACAGCCCTACCTAAAAAAGCTAGAAACATTTCAAATAAACAACCTAACCTTAGACTACAAAAACTCGATGAACAACAACAAAAACAGCCAAGAGCAAGTAGAAGGAAGGAAATAACCAAGATCAGAGAAGAATTAAATGGCATAGAGACTAAAAACACAATTTTAAGGATCAATGAATCCAGGATCTGGTTCTTTGAAAAGATAAACAAATCAACAAGCCTTTAAGTAGGCTTATCAAGGAAAAAAGAGAGAGGACCCAAATAAACATAATCATAAATGAAAGAGGAGAGATTACAACTGACATCACAGAAATACAAAGAATTGTATGAAACTACTAGGAAGAACTGTATGCCAAGAAATTTGAAAACCTAGATGAAATGGACAAATTTCTAGAAAAATATAATCTTCCAAAACTCAATGAAGTAGAAACAGAAAGCCTGACCAGACCAATAACAGCTGATGAAATTGAAACAGTAATCAAAAAGCTTCTGACACACAAAAGCCCTGGACCAGATGGTTTCACAGGAGAATTTTACAAAGCATTTAAGAAAGAGTTAAACTCCATCCTCCACAGATTATTCCAAAAAATTCAAGAAGATGGAAGACTCCCAAATTCTTTTTATGAAGCTAGCATCATCGTAATCCCAAGACATAACAAAGAAAGAAAACTTCAGGCCAATATCTCTGATGAACATAGATGCTAAAATCCTCAACAAAATATTGGCAAATCGCATCCAGCAATATATTAAAAAGATCATACACCATGATCAAGTGGGATTCATCCCAGGGATGCAAGGATGGTGCAATATTCACAAATCAATAAGCATAATACACCACATAGACAGAACAAAAGACAAAAATCACGTGATCATATCAATAGATGCAGAAAAAACTATTTGATAAGGTACAGCACCCATTTATGATAAAAAACACTCAGCAAAGTGGGAATAGAGAGAGCATTCCTCTATATAATAAAGGCCATATATGAGAGACCTACAGCCAACATCATTCTCAATGGACAAAAACTAAAACCTTTCCCACCAAGATCAGGAACAAGACAAGGATGTCTGCTTTCACCACTCCTACTCAACATAGTACTGGAAGTCATAGCCATAGCAATCAGACAAGAAAAGGAAACATAAGGCATCCTAATTGGAAAGGAGGAAACAAAACTGCCATTGATTGCAAATGACATGATAGTGTATATAGAAAATACTATAGACTCCACCAAAAAACTACTCAACCTAATAAATGAATTTGGCAAAACAGCAGGATACAAAGTCAATACTCAGAAATCAAAGGCATTTTTGTACACCAACAATGAAATATCACAAAGAGAAATCAGGAAAAAGATCCCATTTTATATAGCAACAAAAAAAAATAAAGTACCTAGCAATAAACCAAGCCAAGAGGTAAAAGACCTGGACTCAGAAACTTTATGACACTGAATAAAGAAATTAAGGAAGACACAAACGAATGGAAGTATGTAACGTGATCATGGATTGGAAGAATTAACATCATCAAAATGGCCATACTACCCAAAGCAATTTTTAGATTCAGTGCAATTCCATTAAAGTACCAATGAAATATTTCACAGATATAGAGAAAACATTTCAGAAATTTATATGGAGCCCTAAATGACCACAAATAGCTGCAGCAATTTTGAGAAAGAAGAACAAAGCAGGAGGGTTCACAATACCTGATATCAAACTGTATTACAAGGCCATTGTAATCAAAACAGCCTGGTACTGGCATAAAAACAGGCACACAGACCAATGAAACAGATCAGAGAGCCCAGAAATAAACCCAAGTCTCTATGGGAAATTAATATTTGACAAAAGGGGAAGAAGCATAAAATGGAGTGAAAATAGTCTCTTCAACAAATGGTGTTGGGAGAGCTGGACAGCTACATGCAAAAAAAAAAAGAAAGAAACTTTATCACCATCTTATACCATACACAAAAATAAATTAAAGGTGTATAAAAGACTTAAATATAAGTTGTAACATCATAAAAGTCCTAGAGGAAAACATCGGTAGGAAAATCTCAGACATTCCATGCAGCAACATCTTCACTGATATGTCCCCTAGGCAAGGGACATAAAGGAAAGAATAAACAAATGAGACCCCATCAAATTAAAAAGCTTCTGAATGACTAAAAAAAACAGCATTAAAATGAAAAGTGAACCAAATATATAGGAAAACATATTGGCCAATGATACGTGGGACAAGGGTTTGATCTCCAAAGTACATGAAGAACTCACACCACTCCACTGCAGGAAGACAAAAAACCCACTTAAAAAATGGGCAAAAGACTGGAACAGACACTTCTCCAAGGAGGACGTGTAGAGGGCCAAGATACATATGAGAAGATGCTCAACATCACTAGCCACCAGAGAGATGCAAATTAAAAACACAATGAGATATAACCTCACACCAGTCGGGATGGCCATCATAAACAAATAAACAAACAAATGTTGGAGACGATGCGCAGAAAAGGGGACCCTAGTGAGCTGTTGATGGGAATGCAGACTGGTGAAGCCACTGTGGAAAACAGTATGGAATTTCCTCAGAAAACTAAACATGGAAGTGTCCTTTGACCCACCAATTCCATTGTTGGGATTATACCCTAAGAGCCCTGAAACTCCAATCCAAAAGAACCTATGCACCCCAATGTTCATAGCAGCACAATTTACATTAGCCAAGTGCTGGAAGCAACCTAAGTGCTCATCAACAAATGAGTGGATCAAGAAACTATGGTACATTTACACAATGGAATTCTACGCAGCAGAAAGAAAGAAGGAGCTTTTAGTCTTTGCGACAGCATGGATCGAACTGGAGAGCATTATGCTAAGTGAAATAAGCCAGGCAGTGGGGGACAAATACCATATGATCTCACCTTTAACTGGAACAAAATCAACAAAAGAAAAAACAAGCAAAATATAACCAGAGACATTGAAATTAAGAACAATCTAACAATAGCCAGAGGGGACAGGGGTGGGAACAGTGGGAGAAGAGTTTTCAAGAACTACTATAAAGGACATACGGACAAAACCAAGGGGTTGGGGTGGAAGCAAGGGAGAGAGTTGGGTTTGGGTGGGATGGAGGGGAGGGGTGGGAAGAATATTCAGACAACTGTAATTGAACAACAATAATTTAAAAAAAAATTAAGGGTAGAAGTTCCTTCTTTCTCTCTGCTGTGTAGTATTCCATTGTGTAAATGTACCATAGTTTCTTGATCCACTCATTTGCTGATGGGCACTTAGGTTGCTTCCAGCACTTGGCTATTGTAAATTGTGCTGCTATGAACATTGAGGTGCATAGGTTGCTTTGGACTGGTGTTTCAGGGCTCTTAGGATATAATACCAGCACTGGAATTGATGGGTCAAAAGGCAGTTCCATTTTTAGCTTTCTGAGGAAATTCCATATTGTTTTCCACAATGGTTGCACTAGTCTGCATTCCCACCAACAGTGCAATGGGGTGCCCTTTTCTCCACAGTCTCATCAGCACTTGTGGTTTGTTGATTTGTTTTTCTTTTTTTTTTTTAAGATTTTATTTATTTACTTTTTAGAGAGAGAGGAAGGGAAGGAGAAAGAGAGTGAGAGAAACATCAATGTGTCATTCCCTTTCATGTGCCCCCTACTGGGGACCTGGCCCACAACCCAGGCATGTATCCTTACTGGGAATTTAACCAGTGACTCTTTGGTTTGCAGGCCCGCCCTCAACCTACTGAACTACACAAGCCAGTACTGCTGATTTGTTTATGATGGCCATTCTCACTGGCATGAAGTGGTATCTCTTTGTGGTTTTAATTTGCATCTCTCTGATGGCTAGTAATGCTGAACATCCTTTCATATGTCTCTGGGCCTGAACCATCTGTATGTGTTCCTTGGAAAATTTCTATTTGGGTCTTTTGCCCATTTTTTTTTTTAAATTGGATTGTTTCTCTTCCTGGAGTGGAGTAGTGTGAGTTCTTTATATATTTCGCAGGTCAAACCTTTGTCCGAGGTATCATTGGTAATATATTTTTCCATACAGTTGGTTTCCTATTCAGTTTGCTAATGTTTTCTTTAGCCGTGCAAATGCTTTTTATTTTGACAAAATCCCATTTGTTTATTCTTTCCTTTATGTCCCTTGCTCTAGGGGACATATCTGTGAAAATATTGCTGCATGGAATATCTGAGATTTTCCTGCCTGTGTTCTCCTCTAGGACTTTTATTGTGTTGCACATTCTTTTTAAATATTTTATTAATCTTGAGTTTATTTTTGTGTTTGGTGTAAGTTGGTGGTTGAGTTTCATTTTTTTTTTTTTTGCATGTACCTGTCAAGATCTCCCAACTCCATTTGTTGAAGAGGCTATTTTTACTCCATTTTATGCTTCTGCTCCTTTTGTCAAATATTAATTGATCATAGAGACTTGGGTTTATTTCTGTGCTCTCTATTCTGTTCCATTGATCTATGTGTCTGTTGTTATGCTAGTACCTAACTGTTTTGATTACTGAGGCCTTGTAATATAGTTTGATATCAGGTATAATGATCCCTCCTAGTTTGCTCTTCATTCTCAAAATTGTTGTGGCTATTCAGGGCCCTTTATGGTTCCACATAAAATCTTGAAATGTTTTTTCTACATCTGTGAAATATGGTATTTTAATAGAGATTGTGTTGAATCTACAAATTGCTTTGGGTAGTATGGACATTTTGATGATGTTAATTATTCATATCTATAAATGTGGTATATGCTTCCATTTATTTATTTCTTCCTTAATTTCTTTCTTCTGTGTTGTGTAGTTTTGTTCTCTCAGTCCCTATCTCATTTAATTATGCTCTGATTTTGGTTATTTCCTTCCTTCTACTTGCCCTGGGCTGTCTTTGTTATGTCCCCCCCAGTTCTTGTAGATGTAGGGTTAGGGTTAGGTTGTTTATTTGAAATGTTTCTAGCTTTCTTAGGTAGGCCTGTATCACTATGAACTTCCCTCTCAGAACTACCTACACTGTGTCCCATTACTTTTTGACTATTGTGAGTTCATTTTCATTTGTTTCCAGAAACTTTTTGATTTCTTCCTTGATCTCATTCTTAACCCATTCATTGTTTAATAACGTGCTATTCAATCTCCATTAATTTGAGTGTTTTTGAGTTTTTTCCTTGAGGCTGGTTTCTAGTTTGAGGCCCTTGGTGGTCCAAGAAAATGCTTGATATGATTTCAATTTTCTTGAGTTTGTTGAGGCTGGTTTTGTGTCCTATCATGTGGTCTGTCTTTGAAAATGTTCAATGTGCACTGGAAAAGAACATGGATTTTGCCTCTTTGGGATGAAAGGCTCTATATATATCAATTAAGTCTATTTGATCTAAGGCATTGTTCAGTGTCACAATATCTTTGTTGATATTTTGTCTGGAAGATGTATCCATTTTTGACAGTGGGGTGTTAAAATCCCCTAGTATAAGTGTATTGCTGTCTATATCTTTCTTGAAGTCCTCTAAGATTTTCCATATATATTTGGGTGCTTCTATGTCGAGTGGATATATGTTTATAATGTTTATGTCTTCTTGATGGATTCTTCCCTTGAGTATTATGAAGTGTCCTTTTGGGTCTCTTCTTATTACCTTTGTTTTGAAGTCTCTTTTTTCTGATATAAGTATTGCTACCCCAGCTTTTTTTCTGTTCATTTGCTTGGAATATTTTTTTCCAGCCCTTCACTTTCAGTCTGTGTAGGCCTTTTGTTCTGAGGTGGGTTTCTTATAAGCAGCAAATGTGTGGGTCATGTTTTCTTATCCATTCAGTTACCCTTCCTTTGATTGGAGCTTTTAATTCATTTACACTTAAGATTGTTATTGATAGGTATTTATTCATTGCCATTTTACTCTGTACCTGTGTTCCTCTTTCTCTCACTCTTTTTCTTCCTTTTCCTCAAGCAGTCCCTTTAGCATATCTTGCAGTGCTTGTTTGGTGGAAGTGTTTTCTTTCAGCCTTCTCTTGTCTGGGCAGCTCCTTATTTCATCTTTCATTTTAATTGAGAACCTCTCTGGGTAGAGTAGTCTTGGTTGCAGGCCTTTTTTTCCCCATTACTTGGAGTATTTCTTGCCATTCCCTTTTGGCTTGGAGCGTTTCCATTGAGAAGTCAGCTGCTAGCCTTATTGGGGCTCCCTTGTATGTTATTTCCTGTTTCTCCCTTGTTGATGTTATCATTCTCTCTTTATGTTTGAATTTTTCCGTTTTAATTATGAGGTGTCTTGCAGTGGGCCTCTTTGGATTCCTCTTGATTGAGACTCTATTGCTTCCTGGATTTATGAGACTTTTTCTCTCATCAAATTAGGGAAATTTCTCATCATTACTTTTTCAAACAAGTTTTCTCTCCTCTGGTCCTGTTCTTCTTCTTCTGGTATTACTATCATAGGATATTATTATATTTCATGTTGTCCTGCATTTCCCTTAAGTGCTCTTCATTCTTTTGAGTCTTTTTTTCTTTTCTTGCTCTTTTGGGAGTTTTTTCCTACCTTATCCTCAGTTCACTGATTCGATCCTCTGCTTCTTCTAGCCTACTTTTGATTCCTTCTACTGTGTTCTTCAGTTCAGAAATTATATTCTTCATTTCCTCTTGGGTTTTATTGATTTTTTCAATGTGTTTTTTGTACTGGTAGAATTCGAAGTAAATTCTTTGTAGCTTCCCTATAGTTTTTAGTAATTCTCAGTGAGTTCATTGAGCTTTCTTATAACCATTGTTTTGAACTCAATATCTGATAGTTCACTTGCCATTATTTCACTTAGCATTCTTTCAGAGGCTTCCCCCTTTCCTTTCATTTTGGGGTGGTTTCTTTGTCTTCCCATTATTTGTGAGACTCTTCTTATTAGCATCTGCTTCTTAAATTGATCTCCCAGAATTTATGTTGTGAACTTCTATGGTAGGAGATCTGTGAGATTCAGTGGTGTAATCTCCTTTATCTCCTGAACTTGATGCTTTTGGAATGGCTTTTATGCCATTTATGTTCATTCCCTGGATGTAATTAGATTTAGATTGTTGTTGGGTCTTTCTTTGGTGATTCTTTCCCTCTAGCTGGTTGACTGAGTGTCACTTTGCCCACCACATGTTATATGCTGTTGTGCAGGTTCTCCCAGAACAATGCCACAAAGCCCAATGAACAAACCCACAGCCACAAAAATATCTCCCCCTGAGATCCCACTATCAACAGCAAATGAACCAGTATTAATAAATGTGTAAGGAGATTAAGGCTATTATAAGAAAGGAGAAAAATAAACTATAGTATTAAATCTATAATCTTAACATGCACAAACTTGCTGGACAAGAAATGAATGTTAAAAAGCCATGCAGGAAAGAAAATATCACTAATCACCAAGAAGACCACAGTGGATTTCATCTGGGTAGCCTTTAGTATTTAGCACAGTTTTTCCTTTCTGGATCTGCCTCTGATCATGTCAGATGTTGGCCTTGTCTGACCTTAGGGAGCCTGCTCTGAAACTGCCAGGGGTCTACTGTCCATGGCTGTCTCCTTCAGTTGTTAATCTAGTCACTCTGCACTCAGTAGTCAGGCTTAAGCCACATAGGGCAGGGCAGAATCACTCCTGGGTTGGGGTTATTGTTTCTCCTCAGGCTACCGCTGCTCAGAGAGGAGTGGTCTGCCTGAACAAGGATGGTTGCTGCAGTAGGGGTGATGACTCAGCACTGGGATCCCTGTGGCTACTCTCTCAGTTCTCTCCTGAAAGCCTCCATTTCAAGTCTCTCCTCAAGCATCTCTTGTCCACTCTGCCACCCCCTTTGCCAGGAATCTACTGTCTGTGGCTGTCTCCTTCCATTGTTAATCCAGTTACTTGCACTCAACAGTGAGGCTTACACACCACAGAGCCAGGGCAGTCTCTCTTGGTGGTGTAGTTGTTGTTTCCCATTAAGGCTGCTGCTGCTGGGAGGTGAGTGATCTGCCTGGGCAGGATGGTTGCTGCCTATGGGGTAAGACCCACCTCTGGGATCCTGGGGGCTACTCCCTCAGTTCTGTCCCCAGAGCTTAGTCCCAGTCTCTACTCAGGCATCTCCAGTGCACTCTGCCCCTGCTTTTGCCAGATCTCCAGGTAAGTGGCTGAAAATGAAAATTTGTGCATTGGCCCTTTAAATGGCTCTTTGGTCTCCAGCCATCTGTCTCTGGCAGAGAGAAATCCTTCCGCTTTTCGCCACCTCTTGTTATCTGTGTACTTTTTGGGCTCTGGTGCTCTAGTCTGGGGATCCCAGTTTAGGTTTAAGACCCCACACTTCTCAGAGTGATCCAACCAATTGCTTAATTATCCCTCCTGTGCTGCCACCTGTGGATGCCCAGCCAGCCTTCTCAAGTCTCCACTGCACTCCTTACCAGTCAGTTAATGCTGAAGATGATTCTTCTGTCAGTCTGAGGCTATAAGGCTTCTCTCTCAATATTGTTCAGTTGTTTGTTCTGGGTGATTCGTCCACATTTAGTTGTAATTCTGGGTTGGTCCTGGTTGGTGGTTAGTGTGGCTGCCATTTACTTCTCCGCTATCTTGCCTCTCTCCATTATCTGTACTTTAAATGATGGTACATGAATTTCATATGGCACAAGTCAACCATTAAGAATACTATCACATACGCTATTTATAATATATGAAATATGATGTGTATATTAATAAAATTATGATTACCAGTATATTTTATTGTGTGATAATCACAGTATAATGCTACATTTTAAATAATTTAAACATTACCTTCAGTAAGATTTTATCTTTATGAGAAAAGGATCTTTGTAGAAAAATTTCAGATGGATTCACATCAAAATTATATCAGCATTTTATTTTTAGACATAGGTGAATTTTTACTTCTTTATGTTTTCAGCATTTACTTATAATTACACATTAATGTGCTCCACAGTCTTCCACTCACCCTTTAGTCATGACATTTTTATTAGTTGCCAAGCATGGAAGCTAATGATATAGCACTCAGCAAGGGATAAACAGTCCTTATTCTAGCGATGTTTCCATTTCAGTGTGGAGGTAGCCAGTAAACAGAAATAATGAGTTAGGCAATTGATTATAAGTGTGTACAGTAACAATGAGAGTACAGGTAGGGAGTAACTCTGTATTCTGCTAGATAAAGTAGTCAGGATAAAGGTGGTTTTCTAAGGAGGCAATAGTAGAAATGAGTACTGGAAGATGAGTTTAAATAAACCATGGGAGGTATTGAGGGAAAAGTATGGAGGCCAAATGAATTGTAGGTGCCAAGCATTGGGGTGGCAATGGTTGGGTGTTACAAGAGGATATGCAATGTGGTGGTAGTCATAGTTGTGGTAAAGGGATGAGAATGGCCACGTGTCCTGGGAGTCTATGACAGCAGTTCATTGTGAGGAGGTCTTCCATCAACATCATACCCAAAGCCAGGCAGCAATAGAAATAAGATATGACCACAAGCAATGCATTTCCTGACTACAGAATAAAAAGAGTAAAGATGCTATAATGAGACATGAGCCTAGAATTCTTTTTCAACTCCATCTGGTAGCTTTTATTGCCCCTGAATTCCAATTTTAGTGGCATAATGGACAAACCAGAAATTTTAAAGGGATGTAGCTGAGATGGACAAAGAGCTGAAGGAGGGTGATGAGACTGAGGATATTAGTCCTGGTCTAAAGGGAAATTACTTGAGGGTCACAAGAGAACATGGCTTTAATGACTTACATTCAAGGACTTGAAATGGCATTAGTGGGTGGAAGATGAAAGAACCTAGATTTCAGCTGTAGGTAATGACTAACTTTCTCATAGGTAGAGTAGCTCAAAGAGGTGGCAGTGGTAGGAAAATGCTGGTATGTAAAGAAAAGATTTGAGCATTCAATATCACTATGAGGAAATATCTGACTTCCTTTCTAGTCTCTGAATATTCACCATCTCTGTTATCATTTATTCCATTATTACAATTACCCAGGTCAAGAATTTTGGAGCCATCCTTCCTTGTTTCCTAACTCTTTTCTTCCTCTCTACAACTCAGATTATCTACAAGCAAACCTAGTTAACATTACCCTCAAAATGTACCCAGAATCCAATTACTTACCCTCATCCCATATTTTCCCAATTGTTTTTCCATTCCCCAACTCACCCCCATTCCATCTACTTGATCTCCATGCAGAAGCCTATACAGTCCTTTCAAAATCGAAGTCAGGTTATGTTACTTCTTTGTTTCAAATCCTCCAGTGTTTTTCCATCTTACTGAGAGTAAAATCCAACCTCTTTACATTTCTCCACATATCTCCTGTACTCCTCTCTAACTCTATCATATTATTCTCTCTCCACAGGTCCTCTCATCTAGCCACACTCGCTCGTCACTCTCCTCTGAATCCTGCAAGCATGGCTTCACCTCTGGTAAGACACTTCCTTCTCTTGCTCTTCCTTCTACAGGGTGTGCTCTTTCATCAGATATCTGTAAGAGGCATTTTCTCACATTCTTCAGGTCTCTGCTTAACAGGAAGACCTTCCTGGATACCTAATATGAATATGCCTTCCCACATTATCCAGATGAGCTCCATGAGACCAGGAGCTTTCTTGGGTTTACGACTATATTTCTGGTGCCTAGAACATTACCTGACCTAAAGCAGTTCTCCATAAGTAGTGGTAGGATAGATTAATACATTCAAACATTTACCAAGTACATGTTTGTTATCAGAAACCACCAGATGCTGAGGAAGCCAATGCACATTTAAAAAAAAAGTCATAGACTAGAGGAGGAGATAAACCAGTGGAATAGAAGTGCTGGGGGACAGCCATGTATCAATGGCTAGCTCAGTGGATGTTTGCCTCATGCTGAGTGGCACCTCATTAGCCCTCACAGCCCCATGATGTGGAAACATGGTCTCCTTCCTGAAGAGGGAAATGGAGAACCATCATGGTATTTCTTTTAGGGCTCTGACATGATCAAAATTGTGTGTGGGAAGATTTTTTTAAGTGCTTCATAATGCTGAGAGGTCAGTAAATGAGACAGGAGACTATTGTGATAGTCCCTATTAGAAAAGAACCTAGCTGGAATTAAACAATACATCAGTGGGAATAGAGAGAAAGAACTGGTTTTTAGAAAGAGGTGGAGGTAGAACTCTAGCATTCAGTAATGCAAAACCATAAATCAAGCATAATCTTGGGAGGCAGACATTATTCCCAGAAGCCATCTCACTTTATCTGCTGGAGTTGTTTCTTTTTAACCCTTTCAATAAAAGCAATTAGAAATACTTTCCGAATGTCTTCTTCATCAAAATGGAGGTTGTCATTCTGCACACTCTTGAGAAATAGATGTGACTATAACAGCTCAACCCTATATTCAGTTGCCTGCTTGCTTGCTTATGCTGCTTGGTGGGTGATGAAACTCTAAAAATGAGGACTCTACCTCACACAGCTCAGTATCTGAGCCACAGAGAAAAAAATAGATACTTTTGAGGAAATAGATATGTTTGTGGAAGTGGTGTCAATTTTATTAAAGCCTTATCCTGGTATTGCTAAAATCTAAAACTGTTGTTAGACTGATAGAGATGCACTTCCTCCTCCTGTAGCATTTCCATTATTTTCTGCATTGCAGGCACCTACACACAACCATATAGACCTCTGGTTCCCAGAAATCATTTTTAACCCAAAACCAAGACTGCCTACCTTGGCTTTTCTACTTTTCTACCCAGAGAAAGTCTCTAAGTTCAAGAGACTATAGCTCTCACACAGAGGACTAAAGTCTGAGCCAGTCTGGAGTAACAATTTCATTACAGGGAGATGTTTCAAAGTTTGAGAAAAAATTTAACTCAGGGATTGGTGGATGCTGGGGAATTTCATTAAAAACAACAGCAATGACAACAAAAATAGACCTTGTTGAGATGAACTCAGTAGTGAAGAAACAAACAAAGAAACTCAGATAGCAAAGAAATAAAAAATCTGTGAAGAACTTGGGAAAAGCGTGTTATATGACCTGTAAGGGTAACTTCACTTTCTTGAATTGGGCATTAAACAGACATTGGGTTAAGGTGGGCCTGAGATCCACCTCCTCACTATCTCCATTGTAGATTTCACTGGAAGGAGATCAGGCCTCTGTTGCTAGGTGTTTGGATAGCTGGGATATTGGCAGAGCAAAGTAGATACAAGACAAGAAGTCTATCTCAATAAGATGGGTTCTACACATGGAACCCCTGGTAAGTGGGCATCTGATGGTAATATGTCAGAACCCAGAACACAAAAATTGTCACCACCATGCATTAATCATGCAACAAATGCCTCGTGTGCATTCCCTGGTGGGCAAGAAATGTGAGAACGAGTGTCATCCCCCTCCAGCTTCAGTTTCTTGTCTAAAAAAGCATGTGACATAGCTATATAAACAGCCCCTGGCAAGTGCCTTTGTTTATTCCAAAGACTGTGGAGAGCCTTTTAGGGAATCTTCTCCAGCCTTCTCTGGAGGGGTGCTTTCTTTTTTGATTTAAGAAACAGCCACAGCCAGTGCCAGGGTGATAGGATGCTGTCTGATTTGATGATGGAGCTTAGGGCACAGCTTATCTACACTTTATTTTCTTGCTTGTGAATTCTCAGGTCATAATAAAGCATTGCATGTCTACAGACCAGCAAGAAGAATTAATTAAGGGGAACCTTTTAATGTACAAAGCAGCTTACTGAGATAATGGGAAAGACTTTGGTAAGACTTGGCTTAATTGGAATTTCAAGCAATTCTTCACTTGTTGTACCAGGGATTTTTACTGTTATAGACAAGATGAACAAGCTGTTTAAAGAGCTTATGGGAAGAACTGGACTCTGAGGTTTTAGCAGAGGTGGATTTGGCTCAAATAATCAGAGCTGCTTCAGAAAACAGAGAATGTGGACTTTTTCTCTTGCCACTGCATAAACATGTAAGGCTCATCAACCTCTATGGTCCGAGACCACACAGAAAATAGATGAACTGGAGGGTCAAGACCCAGTGCATCAAACTTTCTTCCCATTTCTAGGTATAGATATGGTATGAGGCAGAGAGACCAAATGCAGAGCATAGGCTTTGGAGTTTAAAGTGCATTTTTTACTCCAGGTCTACCACATGCTTTCTCATAAATTTCAGATAATAATACCCCTCCTCCCCTCACAGGAACTGTTTGGATATTAACTGTTAATAAAATATGCTAAATGCATGGTGGTCTGATGAAATATACAGCATTCTCTGGATGGAATATATCAATGAACAAGACACAGAGACTAACTTAAAGTTGACAATGAGAGGTAAATATTGTCTGGGATGAAGTCTTTTTCATTCCAGTCACAAATTAAGCCCTATATTAACTGAGCAACTGGAAAACAAAGCCTCTTGAAGTAACTGTCTTTAAAGGACATGACAGGACTTCAGGAAAAAAGATAGTGGCTCTCCCTTTTCATGGGTTAGCTAAGGGGTAGGGGACATCAGACAATTACTGAAGATTTAGCATTGCTTCCTAGTCTTTCTGCCCTACAGTACAACCCGGTTGCCTTTTCCCTTGGTCCAAATGCTACTCCTTATAAAAACCTATGCCTGCAAATCAGCAGGACCATCTGAAGAGCTGTTTTTCTGGAAATTTAGCTTGATTCACATCTGCATTACCAATGATTACCAACAATTAGTTGATTGTGTTTTGACATGAGCTCCAATTGCTATAATGCTATATGTCACCCTAAAATGTATTTCATTAAAGGCAAATTCTAGTTGTTTCTTGTTGTCTTATTGAGGCTTAACTAAAATTCTCTTAGTGCATCTAATGGACAGCTTCGGGGAACAAAACTGTATTGTTCTCTTGTGATATTTAGTCCATTTACTTAGTCAGAGAGTGCAAAGAACAATCCCTTGGTTGCAAGATAAGGATAGGAAGTCATTCAAGGGTGGGACTTTCCTCAGAGAAAACACTGATTCTGCTCTTGTGATAACAAAGAGGATGGAATGGAATCCAGAGAATTTTCCTGAATCTTTTTCAAAGTAGAATATGTATATAATTTTGAAATTAAGCAGCCTTAAATAAGTAAGACCCCAGAGGCAAGAAAGAATCCAGAAGAATTTGCATTTGCTGGAATAATAACATTCTAAATATAGTAGCAAAGCTTCCCCAATGCACCTAAAATTTCAGGATGAGCTTCTCAGAGGAGGCTGGATCATAGTAGTTTATGTGAAGGAAAAATGAACCCACATCTATTATTCTCCTCAATGTATATTATACCAATGCCCAATATGAATTTACTACTATGAAGAGCTTTCATATTTGTTTTTTAATTTAATTTTCACAGCAACCCTAAGAGGCATATATTTTTATTTCTATTTACAGATTAAGCTACTGAGGGTGAGAAAAGGCAAATGATTTTCTGAGGGTGAGACAACCATCAGGGATACAGATTGATATGTGGAACGTAAGCTTTTTCCTTCAAATGACAAGAGTTTCTACTCCACAGTTTCTGTAAGATTGTTTTCTTCCATTTTTCAGTTCCTCATAGCAGTTTCCTAGTGGTTCTACCCTAAAAATTCTACTGGGACCCTTATCCCAGCAGCAGAAAGCTCTCAATACCCTTCTACTCTAGGCCTGGGCTTCTGAAATGTGAGTGCTCTTCAGTTATTGGGAAAGCTTCTTAAACACACACTGCTGAGATATACTGAACTCCAGTTTAGTAGGTCTGGGGTGCAGCCAGACAATTTGCATTCCTTTCTTTTTCTTTCTAACAGCTTTGTTGAAATATACTTTATATACCATGAAATCCAACCATTTTTAATAACTTGACCTACTTGTGCAATCATCACTACAATCTAATTTTAGAACACTTTCATCACTCCCAGAAAATCCTTTGTGTCTGTTTGCTGTGAGTCCAGTTCCTACTCCCATCCCCTGGCAGCCACTATTCTATTCTCTATTATTTGCCTATTCTGGAGTCATGCACTATGTGATCTTTTGCATCTACCTTCTTTCACTTAGTGTAAGATTTTTTTGAGATCCATGTTGTAGCATGCATCAGTACTTCATTCCTTTTTCCCATTGCTAAATAATATTCCATTTACTGGATATGGCACAATTTATTTATCTATTCCCTGAAAATTTGCACTAGCAAGTTCCCAGGTGGTGCTGATGCTATTGTTCTGATGACTACACTTTGAGAACCACTGATTTAGGTCAACAGTTCTCAACCTTGGCTGCCACTGGAAGATTAGAGGACCTTTTACCAAATACCACTCTAAGGCCTCAACCATATTCTGATTTAAATGGTCTGATGTAGGGCCCAGGAACTGGTGCTTTTATAGAACTTCCCAAGTGATTTGAATGCACAGCTGAGATTGAAAATTACATCTCGCCCTGACCGGCATTGCTCAGTTAGTTGGGCATCGTCCTGCAAAGCCAAAGTTTGCTGCTTGGATCCCCAGTCAGGGTATATGTCTCAGTTGTGGGTTCAGTCCCCAGTCAAAGTGTATACAAGAGACAACTGATAGATGTTTCTCTCTCACATTGATGTTTCTCTTCCTTTATTTCTCCTTCCCTTACCCTGTATCTAAAAATGAATAAATAAAATCTATAAAAGAAGAAAGAAAATTACATTTCTAACTTCTTGCTACTTCTTGCTACTGGTTTCATGGACCAGTGGCAGCAGCACTTAACCAGGAGTCTGTTGAAATCTCTGAATCTCAAGTCCCATTCCAAACTTCTGAATCAGAATCAGCATTTTCACAATATCTCCAGCTGATTCTTATATACATGGAGGTTTAAGACGTACCTCTCCACAGCAGGGCAAAATGCCTAGAAGAAAAAGACAGGAATGAAAGGAAAATTTTAATTTCGGACTGAACTGTTACCACGTCCAAACAAAAGGCATTTGACAAACAGGTGGTTCTTTTAATATAACTTGCCAAGATTATCTCTTGTATTTGTTAAATTATGGGACTATTGCTGACCTTCCTCTCTAGTCACTGTGGTTACAGATGAGCCTAGTGAAGGCATCTGGATTAAAGTGCTTGTTCTGATAGATCTCATTCTCTTTCCAGGGAGTGTAGTTGGCATGTTTATGTGTTTCATCTGTGTCCATCCTACTGGGATTCCTGCAAAAAATTTTTTATCTGGAATTCTGAAGCCATGTTTAGATTCTATGGAACCTCAACTTCTTGACCAGACAATATTTCTGGTGAACCTATTTAGTTCTGGGAATGGATATGTAGGTATTAGGGTACAGAGATCAAGACACAGTATCTGCCTAGAGGTACTTGGTATAGTAAGGGGTGTAGGGCCTTAATGAGACACGTGATGCTCAGTGCAATGATTGCTGAAGCTTTAAAAGGAAACATCTATAACCTAATATTGAAGCAGAGGCCTAGTCATGGAAGGCTTCTTGGAGGAGGTAATTATCGGGATAATGTTGGATAATTAATAACAATCAAATTCGGGTGATGAGCAGGTGTTGGGACACTAATAAGTCATGGGGAAGAAGTAGAGCAAAAGCCTGGAAACATGAAAATGTTTGAAATCTTGCTTCATTTTTAGGAATGAGTATGTAAACAAATAGTGTCAGAATCTGAAATTAGTATTTTTTGAGGATGATCAGGAGATGAATTTATGCTAAGTTTTGAGCTTGAAGACAGAGTGCTTTTAATACAGAGAAAGAGACCCCAAACCCAGCTATATTTCTAACAAGACACCATGATGTGAAAAGAATATAACTGCATTACTTTGGGTGTGGGAGTTCTAGTACATGGAGGTCTCTGCAGGGTCACCTTCATCATTTCACCCAGGATAGGCAATATGACTGCTCCTTACTGGCACCTCACAACTGGGGGTACTCCAAGAATGTATTTTGGGCCATGGGAGATGAGAACCAGTCAAATGGAGAGTCTGCTCCTCTGGAAAAAAACAGTTCCAACAGGAGAAGGGAGACTAGGCAGGAAGCTATACATCAGTGTTCTGCAATCAGACACCAAGACATGGCTTCAAATTAGAGCATTGAACCTCACCAACTAGGTGCAAACGATGTAAGTAAAACATCAGATATAATGTCAAATTTGATACAGATGATTAATTGATGACAATTTCCCTCCCTGTGATAAGACCCTTTCTATGAAAAATATCCTGGAAATCAAACCCAGATTCCATCTGTCACTATTCGCCTCCCCTATAATTGTCCTGTATGTTTATAGCCTCAACTTCAGCCATGCAGCCAGAGCATCTTATTGCAATTGGTGACTACAGATTCATGCAGCAATCTACAAAGAATCTGAAGTTTAAGTTTCCCTTCTTGCCTGCATCCCTCTCTCCCTTTCAAGTTAAATTTTCTGGCTGCAGCTGTCTGAATACTAAGGGCTTTAAAAAAATTGAAACAAGTAGAAGAGAATTAACATTCAAGGGCTTATCTCATTTTAATCCTCAAAATAACTCCAAGAAGTGGATAAAGATATACGATCCCCATTTTACAGGTTTAGAAATACTAAGGTGTATAATCTTGTCCAAGACCACCCAGCTACTAAGTGGTGGAAATGGTCAGTCCAAGGTTTTTTCCCTAGCTCAGGCTGCCCTCAGTAGGGCTGTTTCATGTGACAGTGGTTCAGCAGACACTAGAGGAACATGTGTTCTTGGATGTTCCAGTTGTCACACTGGTGATCACTACCCTCAGAAATAGATGATGATGATCTTGGGAGCAGTATTAGGCTTGTAAATTGTGAATATGAGTGAATATGAGAATCCCCTCATCTGCTGATCTGGTAGCTCAGTAACTCTAGGCCAGGCAGCCAAGGAGCTAGCCTGAGAGTTTGCACAGATGTTTCTATGTGTTCCATTTAGAATCTGTACTGTGGGGTCAAAGCAGGACTCAGATCCAGGAGAAAGTACATGAGTCATAGCTGCAGAACAATTCCATTTGCTGAATATCAGAAGGCAAGTTAGCTTGAAAACAAATTGTGCGTACGAAAGGATTGGCTGAGGCCATTGTGGACAGGACTGTCCTGCAGCCGGTTATGTCTTGTCTTTAATAACACTGTCCTCTGGTGGGGACAGAAAATAAGGTTGATCCATGACATCTGTCCTCATAGCGGAGACTTCTCCCTATCCATTAATTATTTCAACTTTTAAAATACTCATTTTGTTTGAATGAATGGGATTGTTGCTTTAAATTTGTAAATTAATATAATTAACAAAGAAATCATATCTGAAGTGTTGGATTACATTTATTTAGCATCTACTCCATTAATGCCAAGCATCTAAAAAGCATTGTTACTCATATACACACTGTTAATTATCTCAACATGTTTAATTGCTGTTTTCTTAAATAACTAGTAGGCCATATGTAAATGATCTTTCAAGCATTAACATTTCATTTTGTGAAAAAGTAAAACACTGAACAGATTGCTTGATACATTAGACTGAACATGATCTTTGGGCCATTCATGCTATATGAGAGAAATGGGAAACCAGGGGAATGATTTCCCCTTACCACCTTAACCTAAAGCCCAGGGGCTGAGGGGCGTGAATATAACTGCACTTGGAAATTACAGAATTGTCAAAAGAACAGTAAGTCTATAGTATAAATTGTGAAGCATATGTTAGAATTCTATTTTTTCATGTGACTGTAAACTATGCAATTTTTTGTCAAGCTAGAAAACAGAAATGATAATGTCAAACATTTAGGGAGCACTTGCTCTGTTCTGAGCACTGTGCAAGGGTCTTGGTGTACTTTCTGTTTTTCATTTCATTCTCATAATAGTCCTATGATAAAGATGGTGTGATTATCATCCCATTTATCAGCCTAAGCAGGGATAAGTTGACTAACTTTCCCAAGGTCATGAACTGATGATGCTTGCATTTGGGATGCTTATCTAATATTCCTTCTACATGAAATTGTCCAGTGGCCTTATTTGGTGGATGTTCTTTAAAAATCCCAATGACAACACTGCCTCTGTGCATTGAGGATCTGAGCTTAGCATCAAATAAAGACTTGTTCCTAAAGACTAATTCTCTAGAAAATCTAAAAAACTTCTGTAAACCTGCTTCCTATCAAGTATGTTGGGACAGATGTATTAGTCCATTCAAGAGACAAGTTTGGTAGATGCCAATGCTTTTTCTTGTTTTCCTCTACAGTCAGGGAGGCATATGGTGAACACAGAAGAAAAGGGGAGATTGTGAGTATGTGTGTGTGTATGTGTGTTGTTTAAAGAAAAAGATGAGAGGGCATGAAAAGAGAGTTGAACTAATATACGAGTGAATATAAATGGATGATCCTTTCCTTCTTCCTCTATAGAATTTTGTGAAGATCCAAACAGATCAATGCAACAAATGTTGGGAATTATAACAGCAACATTCAAGCACATATTTGACTTTCTGTAAAGATAACCTCATTGAGTAGCTATCAATGGGCCTGTCACTGTAGGTGGGGCAAGAAGGTTGAACAATTTCTACAAAAATCCAGACAAATGAACAGAGTAGAAGCTTTGCTTCCAACAGAATGTGGCGAACCACTCTGCTGCAAGAAAGCAGAGTGATGGTAATCTTGGTGAGTTTGAGACAGATACTATAGTGTTCCTAATGACAATACCTCTACCGGAGAGCAGATAGGCAGTGATGCAATGCAAGAGAAAGAGGCTGTGTGTGTGGTAGTAAACTTCAGTTACTTGTAAATTAAGAATATAATACTTATATAAACATCAATCCACTAAATATGCTCAGTGAAAATATTATATGAATTTAGAACATTGTTGAATTTGAAAGAGATGGCAAATTTATAAAGCGACTGAAAAAACAAAGGCAGAACCTACTGGAAACTGGGTGTGATTTATAAGGGCCCATGTACATTACAGAGGGTGAGAAAATGATTTGCTCATGAGCAGCCCAAGCCACTGCCCAAAATGTGCTTCAGAGCACAAGTTCTCTGAAATGTCACCAATGACAGTAATAATACATTTAAAAAAATAGCCTA
This sequence comes from Micronycteris hirsuta, assembly GCA_004026765.1. Classification (NCBI taxonomy): domain Eukaryota; kingdom Metazoa; phylum Chordata; class Mammalia; order Chiroptera; family Phyllostomidae; genus Micronycteris; species Micronycteris hirsuta. Next base: position 23,942 of record PVJI01017470.1, read on the forward strand.
CCTCAATTCTGAATCCTTGTTATTTCTTGGTTTTTCAATTTTCCCTAATAGTTGGCTCATTTAGCTACATTTTCTTGAGTTACACACAAGTCAGTGGCTGTTCATAGGTTCAAGTTCATGCAAATACTTGGAGGAAAAAGCAATACTGGAGAAGCCACTTGAGTTGGAGGACTTCTTTCTCTCTGGAGAGATTACACTTGTAAGTCCAATGTAAACTAACACTGACAAACACAGACTTATGAAGACCAGAAAGGACCCACTAGGCTGTAGGCTCTCATCCTGCCCTGTTAAAAATAATTCAGTGTTCTTCACAAACTCCCAGGCATAATATGGATTCTATGCCACTGGATGGGTGGCTCACAGGGCTACTGGCTCATTGAATGCAGTCCTGCCATGAGTGAGGCTGTTTTAAAGACACAGTGTTTCACAGTTCTACGATTATATTCATGCTGTTCACTTTGATTTGAAGTTATCTCCATATCCCATACCACCACCATCACCCTATTCCAGTACGTGTGGAAGACTAATTACTCCTTAAGTAACATATTCTGTGAAGCCTGTTCTAACTTCCTCAAGTTGTGTTACCTTATTATTATTATTTTTTGTCTAATGAGTTTTAGACAATAAACTTGTTGATAGTACCTACAATATCTTATTTATGTGACCTAGGACCTAGCAAGAGATCAGTAAAATTTCTTAAATGCATAAATTAAGGGCAGTTAAGGAAGGAAAAAATAAAGTCAAGAAGACAGGGAGAACGTGGAAAAGGGAGAGAAAGATGGAAAAAAAGAAGAAAAAATGGAAGATTAAGTTCCAACCATGGCATTGTGGAATAGACTGGAGCAGTTTGTGGTATAGAATGGATCATGGAGCTAGAACCCAAATAGTTCTAGCTCTCTCTCTCTCCATGACCATGACTGTGGCTATTGCTCTGGGACTGGCAGTGTCTGGGGGAAACAAAAATTTCCTCCTGTGTTTCTCAAAGATTGTTGCAGCCTCTGAGGTTCTTGTCCATAAGAATGACATGTAGCAATTATTATTTTCTACATCAAGAACTCAGAGCAGTCATAGAACTCTAGTCCTTTCTAATTAGGCCTTCCTGCAGTCTCTGATATCTATTTGACTTTTAAACTGATAGTAATCCCCTGTTGAGTGTCAGTATAAGGAATATCTCACGGTGCTCCTCAGCCTGCTCTGGAACTCCTGACTTGGCATTTCAGAAGTCAAGGACGGAAACCTCTCCACAGCATCCAATCTTTATTCCCAAATCCTGGGTTACCTCTGTCAATACTATTGAGGCCTCCTCTAACTAAATAATAGGGCAAATTTTTAAATAAGTGTTGGCAAGGCTGAAGTCTTTTGTGAAAGAAACTTCAAGAAGGAGAAATCTTCCAAATATAAGACCAGGCTCAGTTCCTAGGGCCAAAGACTTAGATACTAGGACATGCCCAAGCATCCAACAGCTGAAAGCAATTGGAGAAAAGCAGAAGGGAGATCTTCATTTAGAAAAAATAACAATCTGGACCTTTCCCATCGTTAGTCTGCTGACATTGTGGCAGGGGATTTTGCTGTGCTAAGTGTTGTACATGATTATCCATTCACCTTCATAACAGCAATGAATTAGTTTTTAAATTTATTTTATTTGATTTACAGATGAGGAAATGGAGGCATAGAGTTGTGGCACTGGTTGGTTTATCTGAGAAGCAAATGCTGAGATGTAGTTGGGAGTATAAAAGTTTATTGTGGAGTAATGCCTGTGAAAGGATCAGAGGGGAGCAGGACTAGTCAAAAGGAGCCATCAGGCCACTGTGTAGACTTGACAAAGACTCTGCACATCCAATGGGGAGGAGAGCAAAGACTGCCCTCTAGAAGGCTCCCCTTTTGAAGGAAATGTCTAGGCACTTGTACCACTACTGTGCTTACTCACTAGCAGGAGCTGCCTCCACAGTAGTGTGACATCGTCTTGAAAGCGTAGGTGAACCCTACTAATGGCTGAAGGCTATCGGCTATCCATACCCCTCTACCTGACTGGCAAGTCTGTTTTGTCAGGGAAAGCTGAGTGGCATATCTCCAGGTTTTCCACAGTCAGTGAATGTTTCTGACCAAATAAATGGTAGCAAGTGGCAGGGCCAGGTTTTGAACCCAGGTAACAAGTCCAGTCACAGCTTTCCTATAGCTGTGCCTGGTGTAGAGTTGGCAGAAGACAAGCTGCAAGCACTTCCACCTCACTTCTTCATCAAGCTCCCTGCGGCCCATTCACCCTGAAAAAAATCTGTGAGTTTCTGTGACAGCCAGGACAGCTTTGCTGATGGCTGCCTGTGCGAAGCCCTAATCTGGCCTCCTCACTACTTACCTTAGAAACAGCAGAGCTTCCTTCAAAGATGGCCTGCTTTGTTTTCAGCTCTCTTTTCCATTCTGGGTCCTTATCACCCCACTTTCAGCCAAGATGTTTTCAGAGGAAAAGGAAGCGTTATCCTTGTTTCTGTTGGTTTCCCAACACATAGCCACTCTGTCTTCATTTTCACTCTATCATAACAGCAATTCTATTGGTATTGCTAGTTCACTTTTTCATCCCATTTCCTATATCAAACAAACAAACAAACAAACTTCAAAGCATGTTCTTGTAGAATTTGTCTGAAGAAAATACCTATGTCTACATCACATTCAATGTCAACCCTTTCATTTGGTCTGAGTCCCAGCATCTTTCCTCTCCTGCTAAAATGGACCATTTACATCAGAGTTTTACTGACCATGAGTTTAAGTCTAAAGCACCCAGTGGCTGTTCTTTCTCCCCAAATGCTTATAGAACCCTTCTACAAATATAACACACCCACAGTGGCCAGTTCTGATACTAGACTTAATATGCCAGAGTCCCTTCTCAGATGGATTTACTGAAGGGAAATACCCCTGCAACTGTTGCTCCATTATCAATGAGCTGACCAAGGTGCATCAGAGAAAGAGAGGTGGAGAGGGATTTAGGGGAGATTGGCTTTTGTCTCTCTACCCTGATTGGGTACTGAATCATTTCCAAGTGAGGATGACTTTCTACCCAGTTGTTCTCCTATGGAGTCAGCTGTCAGTGTATTAATGTGATCCCTGTGCAGCCCTGAGTGAATAATGATAAGCTGGCACAGATGCAATTATGCATTGACAATTTCAGGGCTGCCTCTGCCAGCCCCATCTATTCCAGCAACTCACAAAATTCAAACCTCTGTCTTATGTGGTTTTAAATCACTCAGGACCTAGTCAGGGGACAGTTATCCCACAGGGGTGTGACCATTGTGTAAGGTCATTGGCATTATGAGATTGCACCTTGAAAATTGTGTCACCTTTCCCAAATGGCAGCAAGGTGTCACTGAGTCTGTTTATAATATGATACTGTTTTCCCAATTGTTTTGACATTGAAGCCAAGATGCAGCAACAACCCAGTGGAAAATGGAGCTAAAGATATGATAATGTGCCACCTGGGAAATGAAGCAACATCAAAAATCTAATTTCCATGAACAAATTTTAAGCACAATCACTGATGGAACAATCATATTCACCTAAATCTTTAACTGAACATTTACAAACTATGATTCCATTAGAGTTTCAACCAGACTATACTTGAAAATGTGTTTTAATAGAAAAACTAATTAAAATAACCTGACATTGTACCTATTGTAAGAATTTTAAAAATGACTATCAGCTAAAGAATGAGAATAATCTATGACACTATTTTTCATGGTATATATTATGAACCAAAGAGATCCTAAGTCCTATTGGACATAGGGTGAAGTCTCTTAACATAAAATTTGGTTTGTGTGCCAATTTTAATTTGATTCTAGTTATAGTTAATTATACTGATCCTTTTATGCAGGGGTATTGTCTCTATGCCTTCTGTGAAGGACACTCTTACTCCAATGCCTCCTCAGAGACCTTTGCTTTGATCTCTGAACTGGGCCCTGTCATGTCCCAGTGAGGAGATCAATCACTCAGGCATCTCCTGGGACATCAGGTCAAGTGGCAAAAGTTCATCCTCTAGGATTCATGGTCTTCAGGACCTTCATAGCATCAATTGTCAATTTGACAAAGCCAGCTGAGTTTCTGTGGGCAATCCACAGACAGCATAATGCAGAGCAAGTAATAAGAGACCGGCATTAACCCTTCAGGCTTTCTAAAGAGGAAGAGTGATGGAACATCATTCTGCAATAGGAAAAACACACTGTATATATTTAGCACCATTTGATAACTGCATAAACATGGACCAGTCAAATAAGCTCTTTGGGCCTCTGTTTGCTCATCTATAAATAGGGTGTTTACCCCATCTTGCAGTAGGTGAGCTGCCTCTGTAGAGCTCTAAACCAGTGTCTGTGGGCCTGACACATTGTCCTCTTGGAGTATTCAGGGGGGCCCAGTCATTGTTAGTCTCCTCCCCACCTCCCCAATCATTGAGCAACATACACAAAGGTGACATCAAATCTTTCTTTATGTGACTCTGATGAAATTTGATGGCAGAGCAATATGATATTAGAAGAGGGTCCTTGAAGAAAATTCTCAGCTCATTGTTGCTCTGGGAAGAAAAGCACTTATTGCCAAAAAAACAAACATGTGTCCTACGAAATGACAAATACAGAAAGGTCACAGAATCACTGACACTTTGGCAAAGATTCCAAAATCATCATAGCCCTGTCAGGCCGCATTGGAAAAGAGCCACTTGGAGATCCCCAGTGAGAGTTTACAATATATCTTGATACCCAAAATAAGCCATCTAGCTTGAGGAAAAAGGAATTGCAATGTCCAAGCTTAGGGGTTTATGTCTCATTCACACAGGAAGGGGGAAGGCTGGGAAATGTGGATAAGCATATAAGGACAGCTGGGATTTTCCTAAGCATTTATGCAGATATCAACAGGAGAGAGAGAGAAAGAGAGAGAGTGAGAGAGATGGAAATAGAAGAGAGATAAAGAGTTAATGTCAAGCAGAAGTTTGGGGCATGCCATACTAAGAAAATGCTAGACTTTTAATATATAATATATCATTTATCTTCATAAAATTTCAAGCTTATGTCATCTGTCTTTCTCTATATTGACTTGTCCAAGGTCATACAGTTAGTCAGAATGTGGATTTTATCTTGTCTGCCTCACTCCCACGTTGGTACTTTTCTATAAGATTGTATTTCTTACAAAAGAAAGGAGTAGGGAGTTTTGAGTGGTACTTTAATAAGTTGACAGTAAAGGGCATGGAAATCATTATACGGCTTGCATTTGCATGGACAGTGTGTATTTGATGGTGTTCCATTCAGACCATGGCAAAATTAACATCCCCAAAGACCAGAATCAGTTACATTCTGTTCCTGCCTATGACAGGGCCAGAGCAATGATATGAACATGCTCCATCAAACAGAGAGATGTCATCCAACTATGAAGTGTCATGTAGATTCTTTGCTTGTGGCCCATCCCAGTGCAAGCTCCTTCCTAGCTGGGCACTGTGATCTATCAGGTGGCTATAGGCAAGACTACTAGAACGAACAAGCCCATCATCAGGCCTCAGGGGCTTGTTTGTAGAGGATGCAGAGCTCTACACATTTAGAGGAGAAGCCCAGGCTTCTCTGTTTTTCTGATTCTTGGAAATCTGGGCAAAGTTGTGTCATGCCATTCTCCTTTCCTGGGAAATCCGCCCACCTTTTTAGCCAAGCTCCTGATTTTTGTCATCAATGAACACATTGTTGTCATTCCTGAACACAACTTAGCTCTGCATGTCTGGGATATTAAGCTCACACCTTCCTTCTTTAAAATTACACCCACACCACCCCCACAGAAAATAGTATGTGCTAATAAATGAAATCAGCCTTTTAGCAACCATTGGTCTTTTGTAGTGATTTTGGTTTCCCTGGACTTGAAGGGCTGCAAGTGCTTATTCCTATTCTTAGTCTGTGCCTCTCTTGTCAGTTGGTTTGTGCAAGTGGTGCGATCTTCTCTTGAATGTTGTTGCTTCTGGAGATTCTGAAACCACAAATATTTAGCACTGTTCCTCTGAACATAGAACCTCAGAACTTGCATGCTTGAAGGCTCTCAGAACAAATTATATCTAGACAGGACTTTTCTGAAAAAAGTTTAATTAAACCATGCCCCTGTAAATATATTTCTATGAGAAACCCATTGTATCCTGAAGCCTCCAGAGGACAGTATTTCTGTCACTTAGGAAAGGAAGCAGTCCTGTGGAAGATGCTTGGAAATGCTCCTTATCTGAGGGAGATGAGAGTTTCCTGGGTCCAGCAGCTGTCAGGGTGAAAGCAGGAGGGAAGCAGGGCTTCTGGGCAATATTGTGTCTGTTGAAAGGCTTGGCTTCGAGTCTCGGAGGCCCCTGGGTCCAATCTGTAAGTAACTAGAGGTGACAAATGTCTGCCTCTGCCTCCATCTGGTGGGATGTACATGGCACTAGCATTAGGTGGCAGGGGGCAAAGCCATCGTCCAACTGCTCATTATTTGGAAATAAAGTGCTATTTTCTAATATGCAGAAATTACAGGTTGATAATGTGATCCCGATGGAAACAAAATATAGTGGCTGATTCTTTCTATCTGTCATTCAAACCGTAGTATCAGCAGGGAATCCCTTCCTCGAGGGTTAAAATAATGATGGTTTGAAAGGGTAGACTTTAAAACATAAATATCAGATATTTGCATTTTACTTTATGGAAATTCTTGACCATTTAGCTGTTTGGTAATTGCTAAGCCTAGCTGAGTAAATATATGGTGAGTTCCAAATCATTTAATACTGAAATAAGGAAATAGTTCTCTCTATATAAAACTTTTCCTTAGAACAACTGCCTTTGACACCAAAGTTTGCCATTCTTTCCAGCTGTGACTGGAGGTCATAGAATGTTGTGAAATGTCAGAATAGCCACGTATACTTTTATTTTCCAATTCAGAAACATTGGCCAAAGTGATAGGAAATAGGAAACTAAATTTTCTTGCAGTAATGCTTGAATCGAAGTACCCGCTGAGCTAAAGCCAGCCCAGGAAACTAAATTTTCTGAGCACTAGTTTATTTTTTCCATTTCCCAGCCCCTTCCTTTCCTAGCAGGTTGGGGATCTCTACAAATATTTTCATTCCCTTTCTCTTGTCTAGCAGCTAACTCCAGGGCAGGGCTGTGACTGGGTAGAACCTGTTGGAAGGAGGTTAACTCAAGACACAAGGAACCAGCTACCATGCCAGATTTGTGCCTCAGGATCTTTGCATGGACCATGTTTACTGACTGGGAAAATGCCCCTTCCCACGCTCTTCCCCTAGTCAAATTCCTCCTTATTCTTCAGATCTCCTGTTAAATGCCACTTCCCTTGAAAGGCTTTATAGATGATCTATATAGATGAGACCATATCCTGTGCAATTGGTTCTCACTGTATCTTAGGCTTTTCTTTACAACCTATCAGGAAGAATAACAAAAGGATTCTCAGTAGTGAGCAGGAGCCAGAAAACCAGAACATGAGGGTCTTTAAAGGCCAAAGGAGTCAATTATCATTTAATCAAGTTGCACAAGGTCTGTCCAGAAGGTAGCCAGCCATGTAAGGTTAAAGAGACATTTATTGAAGAAGATACAAGATACAAGAAACATTGAACACAGGACAATGATGCCTCAGTCCCCTTCAAAATGGGCACTTTGGGACCTCACACAGTTCTCCCAATCGCCATCAGTTTCCCCACTGCATTTTCCTGAATCTCTTTGATGGTCTAAAATCTTCCCTTTCAAAGGTGATTTTAGTTTTGGGAAAAGCCAGAAGTCACAGGACACCAAATCTGTGTTGTGGGGGGTGGGGGGTGGGAGGCGGCTGAGTCACCTGGATGATTTGATGTTTTGCCAAAAAACTCGGCACCTGCATGAGACATGATACATGAGGAACACTTGCCTGTGATGAAGCTGCCAATCACCAGTTGCCCATATCTGAGCCCCGCTGAATCATCTAAATAGTTTAAGCTTGATGCAAAACTGGAAGCAGATTTGTTGTTCTACTTGCTCAGTTATTTTGAATGTGCTGGCCACACAGTACACATACTCACTCAATAACATCTACTTCAATGGCATCGATGAAGTCTTCATTGTTCAGGCATGAGCATTTCAGTCCACTTTCCTTGGCTGCCAGGTTACATTGATGTCACACAAACAATTCTCCTTATGTAAACAATGGCTGGACTTTTTCCGGACAGGCCTGGTATACAATGTTTCAGCCTCCTCTAGAGCATCAGGATGAAATCAAGCCATACTGGGGACAACTTCCAATTAAAGATGCTGGAATCAGCCTTTGGAAAAACTTATTTCTGTCTTCTTGTTCTGTGGATATATATTCTCATACTCCAAGCATTCCTTAGTGCCTCAGACCCATTTTTATACTATACTGTTTTCAAGCAAACTATGCTGGATTAGAAAACATATATTCTGCTTCCTTTGAGATAATTTTCTGACGTGGATGTATTGCAGATTCCTGCCTCTTCATCTTTACTTCTGTTGTAATAACCTATGTCTTCTTACCAGCTTTCTTCCTCACTTCCTTCCTCAGCAGTTCTGAGCACATCTATCTTATCTCTAGCTAGGGTCTCACCTGCCACCAGCCATTCTCAGCTAGAAATTAAAAAGAAGTGAGGCTTTAGTTTGTGCTAGGTTTTAGGGGGAGAATTAAAATGCCCCAGAAAAAGCAAGACAGAAGCTTCATCTTTGAGAGGATTAATCTTCAGAATAGTATTATTTCTCTACTGTGAGGCAGACACCTGAAGCAAGAGTCTTTGTGATGAGTTCAGAGGGTAGGTAAGGACACCTTGATTCCCTTTTGCCTGATTTTAGAATTAATCCTGGGGATGAGGTGTAGGTCATGGTCTGATGCTTACTATCCAATGTCTTCACAGGTAGGTAAATGTAGGTTGTATGATCTTTTGATGCCACCTTCTTTCTGTTTTGCCAGTTCTGCTCTTATTTCCTATGTCCAAGGCATCCCTAGGGAATACCTGACAACTTTACAAGATTATAAGGAGTTGTTACTGGAGGCCATAGAATGTTGTGAAATGTTAAAACTGTCAAATATACTTTCTAATTTTCAATTCAGAAACACTGGCCAAAATGATGGGAAAGGCAACATCATTTCCAAAACAACATGTGCATTCTGAGGGATGTAATAGAAGCTGATATTAGTGATTTTATTTGATACATTCTAGGACTGATCATGCATATGGAAATATACTTACTTACCTTATAAGGATTGCTACCCAACTGCTCCTTTGGGCTTTCACAGCTCATTATCACCTCGTTAGAGAGGATTGCAGGTCAAACTCTGGCACCAAAAATCCACTGTAGATAGATCCTTAGTGACATGATTATTTGTGTTCTCCTCTTCAGAATTCAATTTGCATGCTAATTACCTTTTGTGCATCTAAGCACATTTAACACATGTACCTGTATAAATATATATATATATATAGTAGTGATTCTATTTTTCCTCTTTGAATTTCAATTTTTTTACATTACCATCTCACTGAGAAGCAATCATATTCATTAGGCCTTTTTAGCCTAGAATTGGAGACACTCCTACTCCAAAACTCAAGAAGCCATGTTCATTAATTTAGCTTCCAGAAATTAGGAGCAAGAATGAACTACCTACATTCCTAGACACAAGGGAGGACTTTTTTCCTGCCTGAGTTATTTCACATGACAATATGGAAATTGGTTGTCTAATACTCAATACTGGAGATCAAGTGACTCTTCTCTATCCAAATGTGGCTCCAAACTCTTCAAATGGTCACTGAGGCCACCATTTTTCCCTCTGTCGTACACTTGTGTGCAAGTGTTCTGAGCACACACAAAATACACACACTAAAAACTGGGTGCATTAACTGAAGTCTGTTCCCTTGAAGATTTACTTTATGGTTTTAATTTAAATGTAATTGACCACAACAATGCCGATGGTGCTAAAACTCTTTCTTTACTGGGATTAACTATAAAACATTCCACCCACTGGTGAAATGTGCTGCACAGGAAAGGTTTATGCAAACACTCTGTTGAAAATTCGTAAATAGGAAAGTTTCCTGGAAAACAGTAAAAATGGAATTTAGAGGATAGTGGCATGTATGTGAGGGCAAGTAAACCACATTAGCCCATTCTGAAGCCTCTTTGATTTTTTCCATCTATTTTTATGTCTATTTAATAAAATGGACTTAGCTGATGTCTCCAAATCACCTTGATGCTACTTTTCCCTGAACTATTTATAGATTCTTCCTACAGTGGGGATTCTGCTAAGAACCTCAGCTTGAAAATTAGAGGAAGGATGACAGAGTTGGGATTCTATGAAACCACTTTCAGCATTTCTCCTAAATTGTATATTATAAGTCTTTCTCAGAAAATGTAATTGAAATTACAGTCTGTATCTCTGGTTAAATAAGACATTATCTGAGAAACTTATCAAGATACTGAGAGGCCACATGATGTCTGGGTCAGTGTTTGAGGAGTGTTGAGAAAGCCCTGATGTATAACATGGGGTCTTGTAGACATCTCTAAAAACAGGCAAGTAAGGGCAGAAAAGCCCCTCAGGATAACCTCAGGAGTCACCCTCACCAGGAAGCATTTCTGATCACCACTATCCCCTGCCAGTACCCTCACCCCTCACGTGCTTCTACGGCGCTCCTCATATTTCTATCACAACAGTTATGGATGCTAAAGAGATTCCACTAGAGAAAGAGTACTTCAATACCATAATTGTGTTTCCTTTGTTTTTAATCTTTCCAGATTTTAGTACTTAGTAGGTACTCAATCAATACTTGAGATGAATAATAAAAGGCCATCTATATTTTCTGTGACTTATATAAATGAGTTCTTGTTATATTCTGTACTTACGTTTACCTCCCCACTGTCATGGGGATTTCGTCCCAGTGAAACCCGTGGGTGACCATAACCCAATGCGTGAAAAATCTCACACTGAGACACGCTGGGAGAAGGAGTCCGGGGCCACAGGACCAATTCCTATATCTCAGGAAAAGGGCCTCAAGCATAGCTTAGCAGGGTTTTTATTAGGAAGCTCAGGACACAGTAAAATGGGGATGGCTATTCACCAACTATGCGAGGGGTTTCGGGCAGCCATTAGCATAATCCCTTGGCTCCAGGAGAAGGGTCCCAGCAAGTTAACAAGTCTTAGAAAGTAAGTTAATCCAATTTCCCTTCAAAGAATTCTTTTTTCTTTTTTTCTTTTTTTTTTTTTAATTTTTTTTATTTAATTAATTTTTTGTTGTTTAATTACAGTTATTTGCAGCCTCTCCCCTCCCCCCTCCCTTCCCCTCCCGTCCCACCCCCCCAACCTCCCTCCTCCCCCTTAGTTCTGTCCATGTGTCCTCTACAGTGATTCCTGAAAACTCTTCTCCCCATTGTCCCCTCCCCCCTCTCCCCTGTCTATTTGTTAGCTTGTTCTTAATTTCAGCGTCTCTGATTATGTTTTGCTTGCTTTTTGCTTTTGTTGGTTATGATCCGGTTAAAGGTGAGATCATAAGGTATTTGTCCCTCACTGCCTGGCTTACTTCACTTAGCATAATGCTCTCCAGTTCCATCCATGCTGTTGCAAAAGGTATAAGCTCCTTCTTCCTCTCTGCTGCGTAGAATTCCATTGTGTAAATGTACCATAGTTTCTTG
>PVJI01017471.1:0-35573 GCA_004026765.1 Micronycteris hirsuta
GCCGCCCGCGCCCCCCAGGCGGCGGCCCTGCCACTTCCGAAACCTGGACCAGATGGTGAGCCGCTCGGGACACGCCCTCCAGGCCCCGCCCTCCTCTGCCCCCCACTCCTGCCCCCGCTGGGCCACCTCTTTCTTGAACCCCAGTCCGCACCCCGACACTAATCCAGCCCGTGGCTTTAAATCCTGTCTCGCTCTGAGCCTCAACCTTAATCCCATACAATAGTAGCTGAGCTGCTCGTTACATTTTTATTACAAACCCGTACTCTGCACCTCCCGCACTTAACCCCCCCCCGCCCCCCGCCGAGAGCATTTTTTTAAAGAACCTGGCCGCTGGCACCACCCCTGACACCTGGGGTCGAGCCTGAGTTCCCCTGCAGCGGTGGGGCTTTGGGCTGATTATTTAACGTCTCTGTGCCTCAGTTCCCTCTCTGTGGTGTCGGGCAGTGAGGGTACCTAGCTCCTCTGAGCGACAGATACATGGAGTGTTCTGGAGGGTGTATGGCCAGGGTCACGTCCGTCTAGCCCTTGGCTCTCACTGTGATGAATCCCACCCCACCCCTGGGGGTGGGGGCGGGAGGTTTCTCAGCTTGCTGAAGGCCTGTTACAACTGAGGCCTGGTGCCGACCCCACCCGGTTCCAAGGCCCATGTTCTTCTCCACCACACCCCACCGGCTTCATTGGCTGACCCTGAGGGCGCCCGGACATAGGTGACCGCTCAAGGTCTTGTTCCTGCTGGGTCATTAAAATTTTTCCCTGCCTGGCCCTGGCCGGTGTGGCTCAGTTGGTTGGAGCATCATCATGTGTACCCAAAGGTCACAGGTTCGATACCTGGTCCAGGCACACGCCTGAGTGGCAGGTTTGGTCCCTGGTCCAGGGCGTGTGCAGGGAGGCAGCCAACTGATGTTTCTCTCTAGAAGCCTTGTGGTGGCTCTGGGGGCAGGCAGAACCCCCCTTCCCCCAATTGGGCTTGATCTGGCATGGCGGTGGGCAGCTTGGCACAGGCGCAGAGGGAGGGCTGAGCCCAGGTTCACTGCCCGCAGGTTCAGAACCTCGTGAGCCACTGCACATGCCCAGTTCAGTTCTCCATGGTCAAGGTGTCTGAGGGGAAGTACCGCGTGGGGGACTCCAACACCCTCATTTTTATCCGGGTAAGTGCGGGGACGGAGGTGGAAGGGCCCCCAGGGTCAGTGGACTCTGGTTACCTTCCATGAGACCCTGCCCAGGTCTGAGGCCAAGGACAGGAAGTCACCATTCACCCCTTGCTTGGGACTTGCTCTCTCTCCCTGGAAAAATTCCAGAAGATTCCCCACAAAGTTGGCAGGCCTATCCCCTGGTCCCATGAGGGCAGCCAGAACAACCCCCACTGTCCGCCTGCAGCTCAGCCTGATTCTCAGGGGTCCCCAGGCAGAAGGGGAGTGTGAGGGGTACTCCTCATTTCCATCATCTCTGCCCCAGCCACAGGCTCAGTCTGAGCAAGGGGCTTGAGAACCCCAAGTTTGCGTGCCGTGCACGACCCAGGCACACGGACCTCACAGCGCCCCCCGCTGAGGCCTGACTTGGTACATTCCGCGGGGTGAGCGGTGGTAGGAGCTGAAACGTGCCTCCCACTGCCTCCCCACCCCTGCACCGGGCTGTTCCACGGCAGGCACAGCCCGTACCCAGGGGCGTGGCCGAGCTTGTCCAGCACGGGGGCCCTCGCCCAGACCCGGAGCCAACAGCCCCGTGAAGCAGGCTGGGGCGAGGAACGGTGGCCCCGCTCTTACTGCGAAAACGGAAGCCTGGAGAGGCGCTGGGACCCAGAGCTCAGTGGGGCTGACACCCCTCGGTTCTCTGACACACGCACTGCAGGCAGAGCCGGGGCCCCGTTTCTAATACCGGCAGGTGCCGGGGAAGCCCCGCAGCCAAGGGAGAGAAGAGGGGGCTTCGAGGGCCCTTGTCCCATTGTGGGCGACCTTGTGTCTGTCGGCCTGCCCCCACCCTGGACCATGTGTGCTGTCTCATGCCCGTCACGGAGGAGACAGACACTCCCAGCCACACACGTGTGCCAGGGAGTGTTTGCAACGTGCACACGTGCTTGGACGGGGGTGTGCGCTGGAAGGCCGCAGGCTGGTCCAGAAAGAGGGGATACCCTCCACTTTGCCCTGAATCTCACCCTTGCCTCTGCAGGTCCTCCGGAACCACGTGATGGTGCGTGTGGGGGGCGGCTGGGACACACTCAGCCATTACCTGGACAAACACGACCCCTGCCGGTGCACATCCCTGTGTGAGTGCCTGGAGAGTCCCCTTCCTGTGCTCTGGGTCGGGAGGTCGAAAGCGGGAGGCAGGTTACACCTCCAGGGGCAAGAGGTGCGGAGGGAGAGGTGTGTGGAGACAGGAAGGTGCTGTAGATTCTACAGTTAGAAGGTAGAGGTGTGGCGCGGCCGCAGCCCTAGAAGGAAAGCCGAGCAGGCATGGTGCAATGCCAAATATAGCCACAGGATGGCGCCAAACACCCAGCGAAACGGCGTTTGGTCGGGGTGCCTCTTAGGCGGGGCTTAGGTCTGGCTCTGCCGTCCACAGGGGTGGCACCAAGCATGACCTGAAGGGTCTTTAGCCCTCCTACAGTCTCCATCAGCACCTCCAGCCCACAAATAAGCATGCAATGTAAGTAGAATGTGTGGACTTGCAATACAAACGCAGCTTTAAACAAGTCCCCCTGCAGAGCTCTTTGACCAGATTTCATGCCCTAAACCCCAGTGAGGGAATGCTGGCACCGGTGCTGTCCCTGTCACGGTCACCGTGGGCCCCCTGCCTCTGATGCGGGGTGTGGAGCAGGAACTGAACGCTCTCTTTCTTTCCTCTCTGGGGGCTGCGTTGGCAGCACACAAGCCAGGCAGCTTCCTGAAGCCCCCGGGGCCGCCGGCGCAGCATGAAGTGAGGGTGCAGAATGAGCCCTGGCAACCTCAGCCAACAATGACCGTCAGCCGCTCCCAGAGCCCCCCGCCCCCCGTGGACTGGAAGACGTACACCTCTTCGAGCCGAAAGCTGAAGCCCCCTGCCTCCTCCCCCAGACCCCGCAGTGCTTGGGGAGCAGGGGCCGGGGGTCCCCGACAGACAGCACCGTTCCTGAGGTACTGGGGAGGGGCAGGGCCTCTTTCTCCTTGCGGGTCCACATTCTCAGAGGCCACCCCACCCTGAGAGAAAGGGAGCAGGTCTCTTGGCAGCGCCTCTGCCCCCGCCAGACTCCCGGTGTTCAGAACAGAAAATGCACCCAGTACCTTTGGGATCGTAGTTATTTCACGTGCCCTCCCATTTCACGGGTGAGGAAGCTGAGGCCCACACAGGGAACAGGCCTCTCCAAGGCCTTTCTGCCAGTTCGTGGTAGAGCAGACACTAAGACTCCTCTGCCACCCAAGACCAGTAACCTGTGGTTGCCACCTTTGAAGTAACCCAGGGTCCAGACCAGGCTGCTTTCTATCTGCTACACAGGGAGTGGTGGGGTGTGACGTTACACAGTGTCTGTCATAAGGAAGACCCTTGGGTAGGCACAGAGGCAGAGGGAGTATCCATTTCCTTCACGAAGTCTGGCCCCCTGGAGGTCCTGGTTGGGGAAAGGCCCTCCCCTCCCGGAGCCAGGGGACTGGATTTGATGGCCCTGCCAGCCTGGTGATTCTCCCTTTCAGGTGCCAGGAGAAGCCACTCACCCCATCTCGGGAGCACCTGTCAGCTGGGGACAGTCTACCCAGCCCCCAATCCTCACCCACCCCTAGGGGACGAGACCCACGATGCCCCTCTTCAGGGAAGAGGGAGGACAGATACCCCTCTGAACTCCCCAGGGGGAGGACTCCTACATCTTGGATTCATGAGGAGACAGAGAGCTGGGGAACCCATTCCGAGGTCCCCACCCCCCAGCAACTTGGAGCCCCTGAGGCCACAGCCAAAGGGACACCAGCAAGAGGACCATCTCCCCTGCCTCGTTACTCCTATTTCGCCACGCCCATGGGCCCCAGACAGCCACCCCAGGGCGAAGCTGCGGGTACCTCCTCCCAGATCAGGGAGCCAGCATCCGTCCATTCTCCATCCCCTGGTAAAAGGCCCACCAAGATCCCTGCCCAACCGCCCACTCCAGGAGGAAGCTTCCCTGGTACCAAAAGCGGAGGTCCCACCACAGAATCGGTGAGAAGCTCCGTTGCACAAAGAGCCGTCAGTGGAGTCTCGGTTGGGCCCAGACATGGGGACTGCTCTGTGGAAGGGAGGCAAGGGGCCCAGGAGCTGGAGACCGGGGTGACGGCAGAAGTTGGAGAGTCCCGGGGTCAGGGCCCACAGGAGCAGAGGAGGAGGCGCAGTTGCCTGAGCTCGGATGGGACCAAGGAGCAGGTCGTCTCCCGTGGCCTTGAGGAGGAGCTTTCGGGTGATGTGAAGCTGCTGCAGGTGGGGACCGCCCGTCCCCAGGGCCCAGGGTCTGGGCTCATCCCTCGCAGTGGAGTCTACATCCCCAGCCTGGGTGCGCGGTGGCCTGAGCCTGGGGGTCCTTATGACAAAGTCATCCAAGAACTGGCTCAGGGCCCTCCACCCCTCAACAAAGTCGACATGGGGGCCTGGAAGGCTGCCCGTACTGGCCCCCCTAAACTGGCTGTTACCACCAGCCCAGGAAGCCCAAAAGGGCAGGTGGGAGCAAGCGAGAGTGGGACAAAGGCAACCGTGAGTGCCAGGGGCACCAGGATGAGGACGGTCCCGGCTCACGGAGGGCCGGACTGCTCAGTCCCGGCTCTGTCTGCCGGCCTGGAGGCCCCCACACCTTCGCCCCCGGAACCAAATTCCGACAAAGCCACGGCAGGTCCAGGCAAGGGCAAGAGAACACTCCGGAAGCCCCGGAGAGTGCCATCTATTTACAAGCTGAAGCTGAGGCCCAGAATCCGGCCCCGGAGAGACCACAGGCCTGAGAAGCAGCCTTCACGGATCCCCAAGCCCCTGGGCTATTTCTGCCTGGGTCCCCCCAGGGCGCCCCCTAGGGGCAGGCTGGAGAGAGCGTCGGCGCCCGGTAGCGAGGGAGGGGAGGCCGCCCTGGTGGGTGGAGCCTCCGCCGGGGAGAAGGAGGAGGGAAACGGGAAAGGGCCCGTCGCTCGGCTGGAGAGCAGGGCCCAACCCTCGGGCCTGGGGCCTGGGCAGCCGGACCGAGCCCCACTCCCTCCTGAGGAGGAGTCCTGGGTCTGAGGAGGGGCTTCTCCTCCTGGAGCCTGCGGGAAGAGTGCCCGCGCATGGGCTGCGGGAACAGAGGGGCGTCCCACGCCTCGGCACGGGGCCGCGGCCAGGAGAGGCGGGAAGACAAGCACAGCCGCCACCGGCCCGGACGAGCCAACGGGAAACCCGTCACTCCCGTTCCAACGCAGAGTTAGGATGGGTGCAGCGGGCCACCCTCTATGTGATCACCCCCCACCCCCCCTCCAGGGCAGCTCCCCAAACTCCTGTCTCCTGGCCACGCCCACCCTTCGTTCCCACAACCCTTGTAAGTTATCAAACACGCGTGGGTCTGTCGTTGAGTCTCCGTCTGGCTCGGCCCCTCTCTCTAGGACTGCAGCGGTGCGGGAACGTGCGGCCTCGAACGTGCTCCCACCCACCGGAGGGGACGGAGACGAGCGGAGGGAGCTGGGGTGAAACGGCCAGTCCAGCCTGGCCGCGCACGGCCGACCGGCGGGCAGCGGTCGGGGCGTCAGCACCACGGACAGGGGCAAGGCCAACCGACCGGCTCCGCCCGCGCGGCTTCAGAGCTGCGCTCCGGAGCGCACGAACCGCGATCACCGAGTCCACGGGACGGTCGACAGAGTTCACACGTCTGCATCCTCGAAGTGAGGACGCAGGCCCCAGCGGCTCAGCAGCAGCTGGGGTACAGACGCGGGAGCAGAGGCTCGGACCGAGTCCAGTTATAGCAAGGTTTCCCGAGACCGTGGCGGAGGGAGACGGGGTGCCTGCCCTCTGGAAGGGTTTGATCGGGGGTGGGGGCGGGGGGGCGGTGCTCAGGGGCAGTGGAGAGGCCGCCTCCCAAACTCGTCCCCTTAGTTCTCCTGGGTGATCTGGGTGTCGGGGCTCAGGGTCGCCCCCCACCTCGCCCTCCTTGTCCAGCAGAGCCGGGCAGGGAGCCCCTTCCCTCCCACCGTCAGAAGCTGAGCCAACACTTTGGTACAGAAACGAGGGAAAACACTCCCTGATTTTTAATCTGACTTCCGATCATCGCGCAATGGGTGTCACACACACTTCCAGACCCTGTGGTGGGGAACCCTGGGGGGGGGGCAGGGAGGACAGAGAGACTCAGGATGAGGGTGAAGGAAATCAAAATCAAAGACCCAGGGTGACGCGGAGGGGGTGAGGGGGGCCAGCCAGGCCATACAGTCCCATGGCTCCCACCCCCACTTCAGGTGCCTCAGAGTTGGGGCCACACTGATGGTGAGATGCTGCTGTCCCATTCCTACCCGTCCAGCGAACCGGGCAGCAGGCTCACAGGGTGAGGGGGCAGGCCCTCTTCCTTACCCTCCCCGCCACTCCAACGTGTGGGGAAGGGGAGCCACCTCCTCTGCTTCAGAGGGAGGCTCAGAGGGCAGTCACTTGTCCAGCCATGTAGCACGTCAGGGACTAGAACCTGGGAACACTGGACTGCCCAACCAAGGTCATTGTGGTCACTCTAGGGCTGTGCTACCCAGGTGGGTGGAGGGGGCATCAGCTGGGGAATTCACAGAGCCCCTCTCACACTGGATCTGGGTGACAACCCCCCCCCCCCATGCACAGTCCCTCCCCCAGATTCCTCTTATCACCACTCCCTGATTTCCTGGTCTATCCCATGCAGCTGGGCCAGGTTGAGGCTGGGTGGCTCTATCTGCCCCTCTTCTCACCGGGGACTTTGCTACCCTCGCACCAGACGGGGGCGCAGGGCTCACCCTCAAGGAGAACTTTGCCACAGAGCAGGGGACATGCACCGTTTTGTGCCCTCCAAGTCCCCCAGGGGTCCCCCCAGGCTGCTCCTGGTATCTTCATTATTTTTGTTATTTTGGAATTGGCACAACACTGACAGTAATGAGCTCCGGGGAGGAGAGGTAGAAACCCGGCCAGGCGGCCGGAGAAAACGGGGTGGAGTGAGCCAGGGCACAGAGCCACTGGTGTCAGGACAAGGACGCAGAGGTCCTGAAGGCCTCCATCCAGAGGCGGGAACACAGGCACATCTCCCTCCAGCCAGGGGTCCCCATAATCCTTTTTCTGGCTCTGCCCCTCCCCAAATCAGGCTAATCTGAGATTCAAGCGGGCAGAGTCTGGGGCATCAGCCTGGGAGGTGGGGGGGACAGAGCCTTCACTTCTCGACCTGGTCTCCAAAACCCCACCCCAGAACCAGCCTGTCCCCCACAGCTCCCCAAACCCAACACCCCAATCTGACAGACCACCCAGCGCTGGAACCCGGCGTCATGGAAGTAAATCTATCCTTTGGGGGGATTCCCTCTTCACATTGTCAAGAAAAAAAGTTTTAACCCAGGAGGTGATCTGGCTTTGGGGTCAGGGAAGGGGTGAGGGGCACCCAGCAGGGACGGACCATCGAGTTAAGGCTGGAAGGTAGGTTTTTGTGTCTCTGGGGGCTGCTGGGTGGGGAGGTCTCCCTGGAGGGGGTACAGCTCGGTTTTCTCCCCCTGACTGATCTGGGACCTCAACCCTCAGACCCGATTCGGTCGTTCCTCGGGCCACCCGCGTCTCCCTGCCCTGTGCCGGTGGCGCCGACGGGTGAGAGGGCGGACCTCACAGAGAAGCCGCCAGGATCTGCTACGCGGGGTGGACGAAAAGCGAGCCCCGTGAACGGAGCTGGGGGCGGGGCGGGGCGAAGGACCAAGAGACACTTGGCAGACAGATGGACACAGGAAAGGAATACACGGGAATATGACAGACACACTCTCGGAGAACACGGGTGGGGGCCAGCTAAGGCAACACCTCCCCATCCCCACCCTCCACTGCCGGCGCTCACCCCAATCCCCAAAGGCCGTGGCGCCCCTAGGGGCCGAGCTGGGTACTGCACTAACTACAGCCCGAAAGGAGGCCGTCCCGGGAAGACGGACGCGCGAGAGGGGAGGACTGAGCAGTTGGGGGGGGCTCCCTCTCTGCCCTCTGCCTCCCACGGGGAGACGCGTGGCTACGGGGGCATTTCAGGCCCGGCACTTGAGAGTTCTCTTCCCGCCACTCGCAGCTCCAGCCCCGCAGTCCCATCAGGAGGCGGCCCCGGCTCTGGCGGCCACAGCCCGCGGTCAGCCTTGGGGCCGGCGGGATGCGCGCGTCACATGATGGCGCAGCGGTTGCGGCGCAGCGCGCCCTGGAAGCGCAGGGCGGCGTGCACATGTTTGCAGCGGGCGCAGCCGACGCTCTTGAGCAGCTCGCTGAAGAGCAGCAGGATGTGCCAATTGTACTTGGCCGAGCACTCCACGTAGCCACACTTCCAGGTCTTGCGCACCAGGTGAGACACGTTCCAGCGCGGGATGACGCGTCCGCGCTGAAGGTCCCGCTTGTTCCCCACGATGATGATGGGCGTCTCGGAGGTGCCAATCACCCTGGGGAACGGGGTGGGACTCTCAGAACTCCACCCGTGTGGCAGCCACTGGACTTCAATGAGGGCAGGCTGCGCCTAGTCAATAACAGAGCTACCACATGCCTGTTCCAGGAACAGGGCTCAGCTCTGGAGACACATTGCACTCTCCAGTCTGCACAGCTGATCTGAAAGGTGGGTACTGCTGTTACCCCCATTCTACAGACGGGGAGCCTGAGGCTCACAGTCACTGGCCCGAAGTCTTGTTCCCGGAGCCCAATCTAACCACCGCATGGGACTAGCGAGTCCTGGGAACGGAGTTAAAGGGACCCGCCCCATGAAAGGGTCCCAAAATGAGTTAATAGCAAAATGCCATGAGTGTGTGAGTGTGTGTGTAGGGGGGACTGAAGGTTACTTCGTCTGCACAGCCCCCCTCCCCCCACTGCACCCTTTTCATGGGAACTGGCTAGCCCTGGGGCATCCACTGAGGTGGCAATGGATTTTATCCTGGGCCCTCACCTCGTCTCTAGGATCTGCTGGCGGATGGTCTTGACGTATTCAAAACTGTCAAAGCAGCAGATGTCGTAGACCAGGATGTAGGCGTGGACGCTCCGGAGTCCCCTGCAGCAGGCATCTGCCCACTCCTGCAACACCCCCAGGTGGTACCAAGGTCAGAGCGGCCGTGAGGGCTCCCCTGGGCCCCAGCCACCTCCAGCCATAGACTAACAGCACCCTCACCAGCCACTACACCCCAAGCCTTACGCACCCACTTGTCCCCAGGAGACCAGGGCCAGTGCACAGTGGAGCTCAGTGCTGTGGCTTCCCCGCCTCATGCTGGGATAGGGCAGGTCACACGGTCTGACCTCGAGGGCCACTGCATGGCCCAGGGCTGAGACCTCCCTTGTACCATTTTGCCCCCCAACCCATCCATCCAGCTTTGTTCGAGTACATTTATTGTGTCTCTAGGAGCCCTGCCCTGAGCCAGCTGTTGAGCCTGTTGAAGTGGCCTCTAGCTTCTAAGGGTCAGCTCAAATGCCTCCTCTTCCACGAAGCAGGGGACTCCTCCCTTCGTCTCCTGCGAGCACCCTTGGTTAGGGCTGTTGCCATCCCAGCTCCCCACTTCTGCTGTGAGCTCCCGAGAGGGCCAGAGCCCAGCCACCCTCATCATTAAATGCCTCCTCCCCCTGCCCACTTCGTGCCTTGCACGGTGTTGGCGCTTAGCAGGCTGCTTACTAGCCGCCTAACTGGTGAGCTCTCCATGGTCCTGAACCCCAGTTGGTCCACACTGGGATCAGTGCAACTCCTGCCAATACTTCCTGCCCTTGGATTGCTGCCCGATATGACCTTACTGTAGGCTTCACAGCAACGTGGGGAAAGAGAAGGCCTGAGGAGAACAGACTGAGACTGGATGCATCATGGGGGCTGATGCAGAGCAGGGCCCGAGGCCAGCTCCAGGGAGCCGGAGCCTCCTGCATGCTTATGACAAATTCTCAGGGTGGGGTTGCAGCTCAGGATGAATAGACCCCGGGAAAGGCTGAGTGCACTAAAGAGAAGGTTCCTGAAGAATTAATTAGCTAATTAACTTGCCAGCAGATGGCAATTGCAAGAGCAATTGAAGGCAGCCAGTGTGTGGAAAGAAGGTGGACTCTGAAGTTGGGGGAGGTGGAGGCCTTCAAGGACAAGGGCAACCAGGGTCTTCTCCCGTGAGGGGCCAGGCAAAATATGAGGAGAGGCAGGCATATCTCCCGGGCCAGCTTGTGAGTTGGGGCAAAGGCCAGGCATGAAGGAGGACTATAGCTGGTTCTCCATCTCAGAGAGAGAGAGAGAGAGAAAAGGAAAAGACTTCGGTGGCAGTGACAGAGAGTTACGTCTGACTCTCCAGAAAAGGACTTCCCAATTCAGAGGCTTAGCAGCTGGTGCAGTAGATTTCCTCAGGGAGATGATGTGGCATCTTTTCTTTGTGCTGAGTTCTAACTTCGGTGCAGGGGGAAGATGCTGAGGATGAATCTAAAACTGTGGGAAACCATCACTGGCTTCTCAGGCCAGGGAAACCGACATTCTGCAGGACACCGTGGGCTCCAGGAGCACAGGGTCCACACGTAGACCTAGCCCCTCCCCCAACCCACACGGGAGTGGAGGTGAGTGGGAAGTGGGAGGGATGTGGAAACAGGCACAGCGGCTCCCACCCTCTTCTGCCGGGAGAGGAAACAGCTGCCAGCCTTCCAGGGTGGCAACCCACCTCTTCCCCAACATGTCGCGCCCCGGGGAGGCCTCCAGGCTGCCTCCCTCCCACTTCTCTCTGGAGGCCCCTACAAGGGAGAGGAGGGCGGCTCCCGCATGGCTGACTTCTCCCTTCACCCTGGTGGAAGGGAGGGAGCAAGGAAGCTCAGCTTTCCTTCCAACTCGCTCTCTGCAGGGTTCCAGGTTGTTTTGGGTTGGCCAAAAAGTCTGTTATGTTTTTTTACGTACAACAAAAGACACATTTTTCATCTTCACCAATAACTTTATTGATTTGGATACTTTGAATATGTCGGCTGTCTCCTGCTATTGGCTTCCAGTGGTAGAGGCCAAGGGTGCTGCTAACCATCTTCCAATGCAAAAGACGGCCCCACAGCAAAGAAGTATTTGGCTAAAATGTCAACAGTACCAAGAAACTTCACAAACCACTTCTGACATGTTCGATCATCACAGCACCTTCTCCACACACTGCACAAATCTTTTTTTTTTTTTTTTGCATTTCAGTTGCATTTTTACTTTTCTTGAAATAATAAAGCAAAATATGCTGAAAATGTTGCCTATTTTCTTCCACTTTCCATGTTAAAATGGCTCCACAAAAATCCACCAATTTTGGTGTTTCTTTTCCATGGATGCTGGTAGGATGGACAGCTGTCACAATTCAATCTAACGAAAGTGTTTCAAATGAAATTAAAGGCAACTAAGCACTACTAGAGTCATTGTATGGAAAAACACAAACATAACGGGCTTCTTGGCCAACCCAATAAAAGATGACCTTGGGGCTCTGTCGAGACAGGGAAGGTGTGATGGAGCCTCGGGGGGCGGGGGGAGGCTCCAAGGACAGGGAATGAGGCCGGTTCCACGCCACGCGGTCCCCGCTCCCCACTGTGGGGGCCGCATGGTCCTCTGACTTCAGCCTCCTTCTCTGATGGGAAGGGAGGAGGCTCAGACCCGGGAAACAGCCCTCCCCTGGGCTGCTTTCCAACTGGACTTGGGGAAGAATGTATTTTTATTCTATTTTCAGATGGTGACCATCAGGATTCTTGGGTTTTATTTTGATCTCTGCTCAGTGTCCCTCTCCCGTGCTCTAGGGCTGAGGTCTTGGACATCCTGAAGAGTCCAAATCCCAATCAGAAAGGAAAAGGCCAACAACCCAATAGAAGGCTGGACGGGCAAAGGGCATTAATATGGCTCAGAAAAAGAAATGCAAAGGCCCTTAAACATGAAAAGATGCTCAACTTCACTCCTTATCAGAGGTGTGAATAAAAGCTACACTGAGACGGTCAAATCTCATTCATTGGATTGTCAAAAATCCGAAAGTTTGACAAGACACTCTGATGGTAACGCTTTGGGGAAACAGCGCTCATGCACACTGGAACTTTCTAGACCAGGAGGGGACTCTGACACCCTCCAAACTCCAGCTGCCCTTGGATCTAAGCAATGACTGTCCAGAGATCCACACAACGACAATCTTCCCCGTGGACTAGGCGACACTGTTGTACCATTATCTGAATAGCCAAAGACTACACACAGCCCCCTTGTCCAGCAAGGGGGGACTCCAGACCTCGTCTCTCCGACAGCGTCCCACACAGTCAGGAGAAAAGAACGAAGATGCCCCTGCCTACCCAGTACTGACATGGGGAGACCTCCAGGTGACAGTGTGGAGTGAAAAAGCAAGGTGCGGAAGAGTTCTTTTTTAATGTAAGAAGGGGAGTGGAACAAGAGTACACTTTTGTATTTGTGTAAAGACACGCTGGAAGGATGAATTTAAAATAACAAGAACAGCTCACGGAGAGTGGGGTGAAGAGGGCAGGGGTGGCCTGAGATTTCTCGTTGCACCTTTTCACCAGGTTTGCACGTTTAAATGTCCTACCCCTGCCAAACTTGAAATTAAGTTAAAATTAAGTACACAACACAAAGTGAAAACGACGCCAAGTTCAACGTGCAGGATGGCAGTGAGATCTGAGTGTCAGGCTGCCAGCTGTTCAAGTCTCCTGTGGAGAACTACACCCTGACCCCAGACCCACTGCCCTGACCTTGCTGCTCCCAAGGGGTGGGGGGTGCGTGGGTCAGGCGTTCATCTTTGGTGCTGATCCCCTGCACCTGGGATGGCAGACACGAGTGGCCCTGAGGTTGGGCCAAGGCCCTCCTGCCCAGGGCTGCCGAGCAGGTCTAACCCCACGCCCCTCCCTCGCCACTGCCTGAGAGATCGCTGCGACTGCACAATTACAACTGGCCAAGCTGGGCCCCGCCTCCCTGTCTCCACCACTGTGCCCATCCTTCTGAGCAAAACCTCTGCACACTCGGGTCAGGGGCTGCCTTCGGTGGGCAAATGTGTCTCAGAGCTCAGCCTCCCCACACACTCACCCCCTCCCCAGCCAGAGGCAGAGAGAGGCAAGGAGGACCTGGTCCCTGCAGCCCAGGGAAGGAGCACGGTCTGCCAGCGCCCTGGGGGCATCTGAATGCACTCCCTGCAGGAAGAGGGCACAGCAGGCCAGTCCTGAGGGCAAGGGCAGAGCATCGCTTAAGGCCCTTGGGCAAGAGACCTGTCTCTGAAAACACACCTTCACCAGGTCCTGGCCTTTTCTCCTGCTGCTCCTTCTACAGACCATTCTGCCCCAGTGCCCACTACAGGGCCTGGCACACATGAAAACGCTCATCAAATGTTGGTGGAATTCACCAGTGCACGAATGGATTCCTGGGACGGATCTAGGCAGAGTGGCCCACGGGGCAGCGCAGAGCTCTCCATTCCCCAGGTGGAGGCTTGGCCATGGGCCAGGGAGAGCAGGGGGAGGGTTGGAGCCCAGCCTTTCCCCTTCCCCTCCAGACCCCACTGCCTCCCCACCTGCGGGGCCCCGCCTACCTGCAGCGTGTTGACAGGGAAGGCGCTGATGGGCGGGAAGTCCAGGATCTGGAGGTCGTGCACGTGGCCGTTCATGACGACAGCAGGCAGGTAGAGGCGGCGGGCGGTGGTGGGCACGCAGACCTCGCTGAACTCGTTGTACAGGAACTGGCGCACGATGGCGCTCTTGCCCACGCCTCGAGCCCCCAGCACAGCCACCCGGTAGGTGGAGACCATGCCTCCCGCCCCGCGCCGCCACCAAGTCCTCGCCGATGCGTGGGGCTCCCCTGGGCTGCATATTCCAGGGGCTGGGGGCTCAGCCTCCGTCAGTTCCAATCATTGCTGCCCTGCTTGCCCTGGGCCCTCCGCAGGCTCCACCGGGGCTGTGGGGACAAGAGGTGGGCTTGGTGGGCCGGCTATCCCACCTCGGGGCCTTTGCTGAAGCTCTTCCTGCCATTCAGAAGGCCTTCCCTTGCCCAGAGCCCCTGTCTCAGCTACCAAAATCCTCTCCATCCTTCCTTCTCCATTCCCCCCTGCCCTCCACCAGAGGAAATCAATCTTTCACGACTTGTGTTATGACCTGACTATGGGCCCGCCGAGGCAGGCCGCGGAGCAGCGGAAAGAGCAAAGAACGCTGGAGCTTAGCTTCCCCACGGAGCCCGGGCCAGGTCTGGCCTCCTCCTCCTCAGCGGGGGTGAGGCTGGGCCAGTGCGTCTCAGTGGAGGCTCTCCTGGCATGTCTTAGAGGGCGAGTCTGTCACTGGGGAGGACTGCTGGCACACTGCAGGAGGTTTTACGTCCCCAGCTGCCAGCAGCAGCAGCCTCCAGTCACCATGATGACCCCAGATGCACGCCCCCCCCCCCGCCATTTCCCAATGCTCCCATTGAGAACCCCTGGACTAGATGACCACTTGGCTCTGGAGGACACCATTGGTTTCGCACTTACTCTGTTAGCACGCGTACCTACAGCTTATCCTCGGTGAACACAAGGAGCCTAAGGGTTGGGTATTCCCATCCAGAGAGAAGGCTCAGAGGGAGTAAGGACGGTGCCCAAAGTCACACTACCGGGAATGCCAGCCACTCCTTTCTACAATGTCACAGGACTCCCAACTTCCCGTTCGGTGATTCCGGCTGGTAAGTGCCTACAGGCCAAGGGCTGTGTCTGACTCCCTGGCAGCCTCCGAGTGCAGAGGGCCTGGCACACAGCAGGTGTGCCGGCGGCCAGGAAAGCGCTGCTACAAGGTTGGACCTGCCATCGATTCATCAGCTTCTCGCTTGCTCCGTTTCAGTGACTTCAGAGCTTGGCTACGGACCCCCGCTGTGACATCTCCAGCTGTGTGTCAGCGGGCGAATCGCCCGC
Source organism: Micronycteris hirsuta (assembly GCA_004026765.1). Lineage (NCBI taxonomy): Eukaryota > Metazoa > Chordata > Mammalia > Chiroptera > Phyllostomidae > Micronycteris > Micronycteris hirsuta. The sequence continues at coordinate 14,964 of PVJI01017471.1, forward strand.
CCGACCGGAGGCATGCTCTGCACATGTATTCACTGGGGGTCAGGAGCCCGAACTTCTGAGATGATCTATGTAAATTTCTTAGCTGGGCACCTTCTCCTTTTTGGAGGGAGACGGTGACCAGGGAGGCTGCTACATGCCTGAGACTTCCCGTTTGGGGACTATTCCTGGGGAGAGTGACACCAGTGCCTGCTAGATGGGTCCCGGGCAGACAGGTTTGCTGGCATTCGACAGGGCCGTGCTTTCCAGGCTTGCGTGTGTTCCCTGTGTGGATGCATGTTCTTTCCACGCGTGCACAATGCACTGCTAGCTGAAAGCACCTCGGCTCGTCCTGGCTCTGGGGCCTGGCCCGCCAGATGGGCATGAAGAGTAAGCCAAGGGCAGGATGTGGAGTGAGACCCTCCGGGGCTGGAGTCCCAGCTCAGCCGCTCACCTCACGTGTGTGACCTTGGGCAAGACACTTCCCTGGGTGGAGTAAGGTTGCACAGGTAAAGCCCGGTGCCTGGCTCGGAGGAGGTGTTCGATGAAGAGTGGCCACTGTTATATGCACGGGTCCTTTCTTCATCTGAGGCTGCTGGGGCCTCCTAGCAGCCCGATATGGGTCACTATCCACTTGCTCCCATACACACGTGTGTGTGTGTGTGTGTGTGTGTGTGTGTGAGAGAGAGAGAGAGAGAGAGAGAGAGAGATGCTTCCCTCTTTGTATTGAAGGTAAAAACAAGAACCAAAAAAGAGAGACTTAGGGAAGTAAACACCACAGAGCCAGCTGAGCTGTCAACTAAGACTAGGACCTCGATGTCCTTCCTGCCCCGTGCCGTGGCCTCTCCTCAACAGGTGCTTACGGGCTCCCAAAAAGGGGAAGTACCAGTCCCTCCTCCCCATCACACCCTCAGGCCCTCGGCCCCTCAGGCCTCCCTGGACACTGCCAGCATGACAGACAGCCTCAGCCGGGTTAATTACATAACCAGCACCAGCAGGTGGGGCGGGGGGCACCCTCGGGGAGGAAGAGAGGCCAAGGAACCCAAAGAGTCCTCTGCCTCTCTCTGGGTGTGGCAACTTGGAGGCATCCAGGATGTCCCCTACCTGCATATTCTCATGGGCACCACACTTCCTGCCCAGAAATCAGTCCCTTTGGGGGAATAGCAGGGGAGTAAAAGCGGGGCTCGGTGCTAAAGCCAGGGAAGGGTGCAGGAGAGGCCCCGACACTGGGGCAGCTCCCTGGAACTCACCAGGCCCAAGTGTGTCCCTACCCCTGACTCAGAGGTGACCGGTGCCCCCTCCCTCTTTCCAGGCAGGGGGCCTGGGTCTAAGTGTCTATTAATCCACCATGCCCGGTGCGGTGGAGGTGAAAGGGGCTGCCCAGAGAAGCAAGGCCCGGCCCCTGAGCGCTCCTTCCCCGAGGCCTGAGCTCTGCAGTGAGTCTGCAGACAGCATCCGCTTCAAGAGACTGGGGACGCACCCAGGGGCCAAAGCCTGTCCCTTCCCCTCTGCCTGGACACCCGAGTCTCTCTGCCCCGGACTGAGGACCGGGCCTTTTTTGTCCCGATGGGCCGAGGCACACGTCTGCCTGCTGTTTGTCCCCACCACGTTCATGTAGGAATGGGTGGGTGGGGGCTTCGAAGGATGCTGGGCTCCCCATGACCTGATTGGTAGGAGTTTGGGGGGGGATGCCAGAGCCCAGCCTGCTCTCCGCCTCCAGCGCCTTGCAAGCCCCCCCAACCCCCAGCTCCAGCTCTCACGTGGTCGCCCAGCGCCGCTTCCCCGCCTGCCCGCCGGCCCCCTCCTCCGTCCTCGCCCCGGCACCAGTCGCCTTGGTCGCTCTCCCCTCACCTACCCCTAGGACCGCGCCGCCCCCGGCCCGACCCAGCCCGGCCCCGCCCGCGTCCCCCGCCTCCCGCCGCTTACCCGGGGCTGTCCTAGCTGCCCCTAGCCCTGGCCGGCGGGCCGGCGGGGCCGCGCTCCCCCCGGGCTCCGGCGCTGCGCTCTGGCTCCCCGGCCCGGGGGGAGAGAGGAGGGGGCGCCCCGGCGGCGCAGTGGGGGCGGGCTCCGAGGCAGGCGCGGGGACGGTGCGGGCGCCGAGGGGTAGACACCTCCAGCCCCGCTTTCCCTGCGGAGCGCGCCGCCCGCGAGCGCTGGAAGGAGCCCGGCGGGGGGAGCGCGGACGGGGCGGGGCGGGGCGGGGCGGGGCGCGCGGGGGGTTGCTGGCGTTCCGCTGGGTCCCTGAGCCTGACACATTTCCTTGGGTGACCCTAGACGAGTTCTACTTTAACCCCCAGACGCGACCTTCACCCCCGCCGACTCTTCCTGCGATATTTGCAGCTATAACCTGGAGGGTGGGGGACAGGGACGGGACAGGCCACGATGCCTCTTGCTTCACTCCGGGCCAAGGCAGCTCGGAGCGACGCTGGTGACCTCCGCAGCCCTAAGCACGACCACTGCCCTCTCCTCTCTGGCCTGGACGATACCAGGGACTCAGCGCAGAATCACTCACGAATTTCTTCTAAAACAATCGTTTTCAGCGCCATTCCTTATCAATAGCTAGTATTTGATGAGCATCTACTATGTGCCAGACAGCGTGCTCCGAGCTTTGCCTGTACCCCCAATTTCATCCTCGCAGTCCTGTGAGGTCGCGCCTCTTCCTCCCGTTTCACAGGGGAGAGCCGAGGCCGAGAGAGGCTGCGTAGCTTGTCTTACTGAAGTGCATGGTGTGCGATGCAAAGACTGGGAGGCCCTCGCTGGGCAACCGCTGACGAGCTTGGGACGGGGGCTCACAGTCCAACGGGGTGACCGGGAGCAGCCCCGCGGTCGCGCGGACGGGTGCTGTGTGCCCCATCAAGTTTCTGGGGGAGGGCGGAGGGCGGGGGCCAGCTAATGAGAGGCGGCTTTCGGGGAAGGAGCCTTGAAAACAAATGGACTCCGCGTGGCAAGGTGGGGCACGTTGTGGAAGGGGAGGGCTTGCGGGTGAGGCTTGAACGTGAGTCCGGGAGTCAGACCGGCCCAGGGGGCAGGGCCATGGTGAGTGACAGGAGGCTACGGGGCTGACTGGCGCGAGGTCACAAAGGCCTTGATTGCGCGGAGAGGAGTGTGGATCGAGCCTGTGCGGGACCAGAAGGCACGGAGAGGTTTGAAGCAATGCGGCACCTGGTCACAGCTGTATTATTATCGCAGGTGCCTGGAGGGCTGGGCGGGGGGAGCTCAGAAAGGTGTTTCGCCTTTGGGACCTAGAGCCGCCGACTGCGACTTTCTATTACTTGTGGGCCACGGCTTCCTCATGGACCCCAATTTTCCCACCTTCCCGACTGCTCCCTGGTCTCTCCTGTCCAGACGGAAAGCACGATGGCTCTGTCCAGGAGCAGACAGATCTGGATGTAAACGCTGGCCTTAGGACACTAACTGGGACTCCCCGAACTCCAACTGCCTCATTTATAAAATGGGGACCCCCACAGCCAAAATAAGCTGCGGTGTGCACAGCCCTGGACGCCGGCCGCGCCTGGCATGTCGGAAGTTGCAACATGTGGCCTTTATTTTTCTTCTCTTTTGGAGCCACATGACCATTCATAGAGGAACTTGGCCACCACCTCGGGAGAGTTTCCATTGGTTCTGGGTGGGCTCCCAGGAGGTGAGGGTAGGAGGAGAAAGCTCAGGGCAGCAGCTAAGAGCAAACACAGGGCAGAGGCGGACACAGCTTCCCCCTGGAGCGCCACCTCTGTGAGAGTGTATGTGTGCACGTGCGTGTGGGAGGGTGGCAGGGAGCAGATTTACTGGCCCCATGGGACCACAGTGGTCACTGAGTGCCTCCTAACTTGGTTCAATCGTCCAGGGCACTATCTATCCCTCCAGTGTATCTGTAAGTCTTTAATCCTTACTCTCCTAAGGACCCTAGGGGCCATGGCCTTCTATTCGGGTTCTATTTCGGGCCAAGTGGACTACAAATGAGAGACTGGACAATGCTCACACTCATGCCTGGGGGCCAGGCTTCTCCAAAGCTTCTTAGTTATATGAGGGGAGCACAGAGCCACGGGTTAATTACGGAGCCTTGTACTGGCCTCCAGTGGTAGGTCATTTAAAGCATTACTTACATATTGGAAAAAAAAACAAACCCAATCATCAGCCCCTGCCTGGCGTGGCTCAGTGGATTGAGTGCCAACCTGCGAACCAAAGGGTGACTGGTTCGATTCCCATTCAGGACACATGCCTGGGTTTCGGGCCAGGTCCCCAGTAGGGGGCACCCAAGAGGCAACCACACATTGATGTTTCTCTTCCTCTTTTTCTCCTCTAAAAATAAAATCTTAAAAAAAACCATTGTATTAACATAAAATGCAAAATTTGCCTGAATTTAAGATTCAGTTATAGCATCTTGGTTTGCCGAGAGTCACTTTGGGCGAAGAACGTGCGCCATCCAGGGGCCTGCTCATTCTCCTCAGTCCTTGGGATTGCCTTGGTGAGAGTTTGAGAGGCGCTGTCCTCGGGTCTGTCTCACCTTAATCAAGCCTCAAGTGGCTCTGGTTCAGCTGAGGCGCAAGCTCAGGCTCCCCGGGAGACCTGTGGGCCCACCTGAAGCACCTGAGTCCCAGACACGGAGTGGACGGGAAAGACAAAGCGCTAACCCTCCCTGCCCAGCCCCCGTTCTGTGGTGGCTGAGGACCCCACTGGCTTCCAGAGGCTGTCGAGCCATATCTTGGAGCCTCTGACCATTAAGCGTTGACCGAATGAAATGAGGGAGAGCCAGAGGCTGGATTTGCACATCCTCCCCCGTCATCGATGTGGTGGTGGGCGTGGGGGGAGAGGAATTCTCTCAGTCCTGGAGTACTGGGGCAGTCCTGTCTCCAGAGGGCACTTCCGGAAATCAGGTCCCTCTGTGTCTCACACGCCCATGAGTTAGCCCTGCCCTTGTTGGCAGCCTCCGGGATGGCGGGGCAAAAGCTAACTGGGAAACCGAGATGGCAGGTTTGGAAACTTTTCAAGAAACATCCTTGTTTCTGGTAACACGCACGGGGCCGGCTGGGATTCTAGGGTTAGTGTTCAGGAGATGGAAATGGGTGACAGCGGGGGAGGCGTCATCTCTTCCAAGCGCCACACCGGGTATTAAAAGAAACAGGCTCTTGCCTCCTGGAGCTGGGGGTGGCAGGGAAAAGGAATCTGAGTCCCAGCAAAATCAGAAAAAGCAGCAGTGCACAAGGTGGGAGTAGGAAGGCTCCAACCTGGGCGTCCTCCGCCGTGTCCTGGCCTTGGTGCTGCGGAGTTGCCACTTTGCAGGCAGAGAAGGCTCACGCAGTCTCAGGGGAAGTCTGGAGCCAGTGGGCCCCGCTTTTGGAGACGGCACATACCGCGGCTGGGAGGGCTCAGCAGGGGGGGCCACTGGTCTGGCGGCTGACTGCAGAGAGGGGGGCCTATGGGGGAAGCTTCAGCGGAATAAAGGGGAAGCTGTAGGGCAAGGGGTGACAACACGGAGGACGTGACTCTGCTGCATCTTTCACGGAACAGGAAGATAATGCTCGCGCCCGGGCCGGGTGGCTCGGGCGGTTGGAGCGTTGTCCTGGTCCACCACAGAGGTTGGGGGTTTGATCCCTGGCTGGAGCCCGTAAGGGAAGCAACTGATTGATGTTTTTTCTCTCACATCCGTGTTTCTCTTTCCCTTCGTCTCTAAAATCAATAACCATATCCTTGGGTGAGGATTAAAAAAGATAATGCTCAATTCACAGGATGCTCAGGTATCGTGAGCATAAAAATGTGTTTACCGCTTCCAACCTCACAAAACGGCAAGCATCGCTGCAGAAGCAGAAATAGAAAAATCCCACTCAGCGGTGTCTCAACTCCCACCGCACACCAGAAGCGGGGAGTTCTGTAGAATGCAGACCCCCCAGGCCCCACCCCAGCCTGGCCGAATAGCATCACCAGCCCTTTCCGAGGGCTCTCGGGTGATACCTTCATGTGCACCCAAGAGCCAGGCGCTTCTGCCTAAGGAGACCTTGGCTCCACTGATACGCTTAGTTGGTGAGCCCAACTCCACCTCGGTGAGGCCCGTCCCCCTTCATAGCTTTGACCCTGAACCTCCAAAGATTGTCCCAACCTCACTCCTTCCCAAGTGTCATCCCCTTAAGGTTGGGGCTAATGGCTGCCCAGCAGTGCGGCCGCCCAGAAAACGCCTGGCTGCCGAGGCAGCTGGTTCACCACGTCTGTGTCCGAGCAGGAAGGGCAGTCCTCCTGGGCGCCACGAGCCGAGACCGGCTGCCTCCACTGACACCACCGGCATCTCGGCATGGGACTCCCAGCCCCCTTCCTCTCCTCCTGGCCGCGGAGGCTTCAGAGGCTGTCGCTCATCGAGATCCATGCCGGGGTGGGGCCTGTATCTTCACAACACCCAGGCCACAGGCACCGGGCCAGCATGCAGGCCGTCTGAACTGTCTGGGACGCTTGCTTTCCAGCAGCATCACTTCTGTTCACTTGGGAACAGGAAGGCCCGAGTCCAGGTCGAAGGCCTTTTATAAAACGAGGGGTTAGTGGTACGTCCCGAGTAACAGGAGACCAGTGAGCCCTCTCCCTGGGGACCACCTGCCAGGGAAGGCGGCCTGGCTCTCCAACCCCCACCCACTCCCTGCCTGAGGCGAGGGCCTCTGGATTCCTCCTCAGGCCAACCCTAACCTCACCAGGCTTACTCCCTGGGAGGGCTGGGGCAGCCAGAAGAACGGCTCAGTAGTGTGCTTATTAATGCCCTACCCCCGGGGCCGGCTGCGTTCTGCCCCCGAGCCAGTCTGAGAACAAAGTGCATGCACCACAGACCGCACTTTTTGTGAATGAAGTTTATTGAGGAAGACACAAGGTCAAGCTCCCCCAACCCCGACCCTCCCCGACAACAGACCCCAACAACGAAAGAATGGCAAGCATTCTCAGGGTGACATTTACCTTCCCCTCCCCGTTTCTCTCCGGAGTCCCAAGCTCCACAACACGGACACACGGGCCAGGCTCGGGCGCGGACAGACACTCAGGGACTCTGACCAGCAAGAGTTCCGGGTGTGCGCATGCTCCCCTTGCCCTGCGCACGGCACCAGCAGAGCGACAGACACGCTGGGGCAGAGAGGGGAAGGCAGACGCAGGGCAGTCTCCGCGCCTCCCCGTCCTGCCCTGAGGAGCTGGGAAGGCTGGGAGGGAAGCTGCGGTGGAAGCCCCGGGGCTCTGTGTCTGCAGGGGTGAGGCCTCCCTCTCTCTGTGCTGGGAGCACAGGGGGCGGGAGGCGGCCTCCCCAGGGAGCACAGAGTTCAGCATTGGCTCCGCCAGGTCTGCTGAGAAAGGCAGTTGTTACCCATCAGTAATGGGGGTGCTGAGAGAAGCCTCGTGCGGGGCGGAGGGACATCTTGTGACACAAAACCGCTTTCTGTCTGCGCGCCCTGACGCTCACCCCTCCTGCAGCTAGAGTTGCTTTAAGATGAGACACTATTTGTGGTGTGAACCTTCACTGCTTGTATCCAACTGACTGAGTTCCCAACCAGGGAACCTCACCAATCCCCTCCCCCCCGCACCCCCACCCCATCCCCCTCCCACACAGCCCCATGTTACCTCCTGTTCTCCTGGGCCCTGCGGGGTGGCCACACAGTTCCCAGACTTGGTCCCCTTCCCTCACCCCCCAATCCGGACCTTGGAGAACTTTAGAATTTCACGGTTTAAGAAACTGCTTTGGAGGCCTCACCCTGAGCCCCACAATGGTGTGACTTCGGCCACCCCAGTTCTGCCGTGTTGGGGTGGCCCCAACTCCTCTTCTGCAGTTGCTCCTCTGGGACCCACTCTGGGCGAGGCCTTTGGACCCCAAGGTGTCTGTGGCTGGAGTGGGGCCGCTGAGAGGCAGTCTTGGTTGTGGACCCAGAACACGGGGTGCCAGGCCACGGGGCAAGTGCCCACAGACGGACCCGTGAGCACTGCGCGACGGGTCGCCGCTCTGGGCATGAGGCGTTCGCTGACAAATCACACCCGACCTGTTAAGCGAGGGGGTTACGCATCTCCCTGTCTTTTGAGAAATGACACGAACTTCTTGACCCTCTGAGATGATCTCGGTTGTTTTGGAGCCTAAAGAACACGAGCGAAGAGCAGGCCGGAGAGTGGCAGCGGCAGCGGGAGTCCAGGACACTGCCAGGCTCGCCTCACCCCTGTGCCCGCCCCGGGGCCTCGAGAACTACGGCGCCAGGACCTCGCGGGCACGTTAGCTGCTCCTTCATCCTGGCATCTGGATGTACCTTCCAGGGACTGAAAAGACACTCTGCTGCCCCCTGATGCCAACGAATGAAGGGCCGAAGGCAGCGTGGGGCACGAGGAGCGTGCTAAAGGAGCAGCACAGAGACGGCGAGGGAAAGGCATCGAGGAAAGAAGTTAACGAGACGCTACTGCAGGGAACGCTGACAGGGTTTGGGGGCCCAGTCCCCCGCCCACACTGCTGGGCCTCTGGCCTAGCACCCTTCCTGCCTTCTACCCGTTTCCCCTTCAGAAAAACAGGGTTGGACAAGTTCTTACTTAAAGTGCGTTTCAACTGTAAAAGCATGTTTTTTAGATCTGAATTGGACCTGAAATTAAACTAAACACCGGGCAGAGGGGTGGGGGAAAGGCATTTTGGTTCCTGTTCCCCAGCTCTACTCAGAATCCTTCATAGGCCCTGGCTGGTGTGGCTCAGTGGATTGAGCACCGGCCTGCGAACCAAACAGTCGCCGGTTCGATTCCCAGTCAGGGCACATGCCTGGGTTGTGGGCCAGGTCCCCGGTGGGGGCACGTGAATGACAACCACACATTGATGTTTCTCTCTCCTTCCCCCTCTGTCTAAAGAATAAAATAAATAAAATCTTAAAAAAAAAAAAGAATCCTTCATAGTGTTATTAATGGGTCAGAGGAGGGAAAGGCAGTAAGTTCGAATTTCTCTCAGCCTTGGCACTGGCAGGCCAGACTCCTGCGCCCAGAGCAGCGTTCGAGGGAGACCACCACGCCCGACCGCAGAGCAGTCGCACGAGATGCTACTGCAGGGCGGGGGAGTCACAAAAAGAAATTTGGAGAGAGAATAAAAAGTGAAAATCCAAATGGCCGGGGACAGGCTGCCACAGACGAACCCCGGCAGGGCAGGTGGGCAGCCACGCCCCTCCAGGGACCGCGTGGCAGGTGGTGGCCTGCCACGCCTGTGCTCCAGCGATAGCCACGCTGTGCCCTCCGTTTCTCGTAGGTACAAAAATATAGAACGATAAAGTGCGGTTTATGTTTCAGCGACACTTATCCTTACTTTAATATTTTTTGTCTTTTTCTGCTTTTGAAATGAGCTCTCAATTACAAAATATCAAACTACACTGAAACAAGCCAGCCCCTGGCGCGGCGCGGGGAAGCCCACAGGTCAGGACAGGCGGCAGCAGCAGGCGGCGAGAGGCGGGGAGTGACGGAAGCAGCGGCTAACAATCGTTCACGGGGAGCTAACACTATCCAACAGGTCGTGCCCTAACTTAGCACAGGTTACACTAGTCACTACCTCGGAGGGTGGCCCCGGTGTGTCTGGGTTCAGATGCTACGCGACAATACACTTTCTTCCAGTTAAGAGTCCTTGGCCTGCACCGGCCGCGGGCAGCCAGAGGGCACCGGGCGCCATCAGTTCTTCAGAATGCTGTCATAGACCTGGTAGACGTGCTGGGAGACCTCGGGCGCTCTGCACTTCAGCGACAGCTGTCGGGAGGGAAGGGGGGAGAAAGACGATCATGGAGACCGGCGTGAACTCGAAAGGCAGCCATACACTCAGTCCAAGAACCTCTTTCTAATGCAGTGGGAGAGAAGCATCTCTCACCGAGTAGTGGAAAGAGGAGTCAGACAAAGCTCTTGCAGCAGACGCTGCGGGTTCAGAATCTCAGTGGAACCAACGCAAGTCAAGTCGGGTCCCCACCTACGCTCCGTGTGGGCCTGCGAGGCTGGGAAGCACTCCCTCCCGGAAACACTGAAGCCTCTGGCTCGCAAAGGGTCAGAGGGATTGCTCCCAAACGAAAAGGCAAGGGCCAAACCCTCAACCTGCGGGTGGCCCTTCCACCTGCTCACCCCGGGTTCTCAGTCCGACAAGGACGGTGACCTCCGTCCCGACACGGGAGGGTGTACAATCCAGTAAAACAGAAGTAAGGCAGGCAAGTCCCAGGCGCTAGCTCTTCCTGCGTTACAGTGAGGGGCACACATGGTCCCGGAGGGAGAATAAGGACCGTCACAGGGAGGCATTTCCTTAATAACTGGACAGCAGCTCATGCCAATGGCTCCGCCTTTCATGTTCTGTCTTGTTTAGAGGGCAAAGCAGGTACTCCTGATACCACTCCACTTCTCTACCACCACCACTTCTAGTCTAACAACAATGATCAAGTTAAAGTTAAAATATTAAAAAGAGTTCAGCCCGGCTGGTGTAGCTCGGTGGATTGAGCACGGGCTGAGAACCAGAGGGTCCCGGTTCGATTCCCAGTTGGGGCACATGCCTGGGTTGCAGGCCAGGTCCCCAGTGAGGGCCATGTGGGAGACAACCATACATTGCTGTTTCTTTCCCTCTCTGTCTCCCTCCCTTCCCCTCTCTCTAAAAATAAATAAATAAAAATCTTAAAAAAAAAAAAAAAAAAAGAGTTCAATGTTGAACAGAGATTTTTACTTCACTGGTCAACCAGCACAAAATTTAAACCCAGATTTGAACTCAAATGTATTAGATTAAGCAAAGCATTAATAATACAACAGTGGGAGCATGCAAACTGCATTTAGCACCAGAAAACTTCACATTTGCTTTCTGTTATTGCTGACACCACTGCTCTTCTCTATTAAGGTAGATCAACCAAAGCTGTCTTTCATAATATGTCACCACGAGATTTTAGATCATTTTGCCTCTTTATTTTGTTTTTAGAGACTCAGGATGAATTAACATAATATAAAAGGTGAGAGTATTTTTTGGCAAAAATGGGAAGATGATACTGGTCAACCCTGAACTTACTGAAAAAGAAAAAACAAATCTCACATCCTCAAAACTTTAGGCACCTTCCCGCCAGCACTGCCCCACGGTGCCTGTGGACAAGCCTGCGGCGCGGGGCGAGGAGCGTGGCCGCAGCCGCCCCGTGGACGACTTGGTCGCGGGTGCTGCCAGTTCCGAGCGGTTTCTTCAGGAGAGAATCAAAGTGAATGGAGAAGCTGGGACTCTCGGTTGAAGCGGTTGCAACCATTGAAAGAAGCAAGAGCAAGATCACGAACTTTTTTCCCTTCCCTTCAAATCAAAGAGAAAGTTTACTTAGGAAGCCACCGAGGTAGAGGAGGTGAGCGGCGGGGCTCTGGGGGCTCAGGAACAAGTTCCGGGGCAGAAGAGACCCCCTAAAGGAAAGAGGCGCCAAGATCGCTGTAACTGCCTTTCCCCAAAAGGTATCAGAACTACCTCACCAAAGAAGATCTGAAGAACAACCTGCGTGACTGGTTGTGCGTAGCTGCTAACAGCAAAGAGAATCACAAACTGCATTACTCGCAGATTAACCAGGATGAAGAGGAGGAATGTGAGGATTAAAACTTATTTATCTGGCACAATTTATATGAGTTATTGAATAAAATTTGGGAACAAACAAAAAAACCTTAAAAGTGAAATTAAAAAAAAGCAAAAGACGAAGAGAAGAACATCGAAAGGGCCTCTACTCACATACGGCTTTAACGTTCGGTCTCCAGGGCATTTATCTCTAAAATCACTCACCAGGAAGACACTTCTGATAAATAAACAGTGACAACTCACGTAAGACTATAAATATGCACAGAAACCAGCCCCTGCTGTGGTCCAAGCTGCAGCTCGCGGGCGTTCCCTGGACCTGCGAAGCCCCTCCAGGGGCGGTTCTGTGCTGTCTCCCCCCACCCCCGCCTCTGCACCGTCGACACTGTGGGAGATTCTCCTGGGACGATGTGCGGGTTCAGAGGAGGAGGAGAGGAAGCTAAAAAAGGTCAGAGCAGCCTAAAGGAGCTAACTCCCAGACTGAAGAGGGGGTAGCGCCTCTCTCCCAAAATACTGTCCAGTATTTCTCAACATTTTGGTAACAACACTCGAAGTTCTACCAGTTGGAGGTGCTTTGGGGGGGCACACACCGGGGTTCTCAGCTCCGGGTGGTACGATTACCCCGATGGATGCTCATGAACACAGACTCAGCTGTTAAATTGAGGAATGGAATCACACTTTGATCAGCGGAATGGCTAAAAAGCTTCCTTAATCTACTGACTGTTGAGCTTCTTCAGAATTATTCGGTACTGAATCTTGTATCTATTACTCTCCTGCCCCCTCCTTCCGAACAGCCCACAAAAACCTCAAACATAAGAGAATAAGGTATCTCCCCTATCCCAAGCGGTTTTCCTTTTACTTCACAAAACACAGATGACGAGCGACATCCTACTGGGAGATCACGTCTGACAAGAGCAAACAAGTGGCAAGTGGCTGGGCATACATCTCTGTTGCCTCACAAGGCAATCTGCTCCTGTCTCAAAAACACGGCCAGAACGTAAACCTTAGCCCTTCGTAGCCCCGAAGGACATTTCCAGAACGCCAGCGGCCCGCTCCAGGTCGTTCATCTTGGCTTTCACGGCAAGCACTCAGGACGAACGATGCTGCAGAAGGGCTCAGGCGTTCGTGCTCCTGCAACCTTCGGACATGAAGGCCAAGGGCAGGAAAGCAGCCCTTCTTAAAGGGAGCTATGGCAACAGCCGCAGGCACAGAGAGGCCAGGTCAGCACTAACTGACACCGAGAAAGTTGCCAAGTTTCGAAAGCGACTATGCATCCTGGCGGGAGCCTGAGGTGCTACTTGCGGCCAGAGGCACCACGCCCGCTGGATGTGGATGCTGGATGCTGGACGGGGCAGCAGCCACAGAGAGACCTTCCAAAGAGGTTGCAACCACGGCTTCTACACTGACTGCTGGCTTGGACACTGGGATCTGAGGCGCACCCTCCAGGTCCTCCCAAGGCGCCAAGAAAACACGAGTGTTCTTGCCGCCCTCCTCGAGCCGTCTCGCCCATTCTGAGAGCCTTACCGTGTAATTGGGGTTTCCTGGCTGGATGCGCAGCTCCGCCAGGATCCAGATGCCATTGGTGAGCTTTAGAGACTGGTACAGCATGTCCTGCCCCTCCACGTTCCTCTTGGCGATAGTGTAAACGTTGTTGTTTTGCAACTTGCTGGAAACAGTGTCTAGAAACACAGATTCGAAATGTCACACAAATGCTTCCTCTTTTCTGTCATCCCAACGGCCACGTGGGCTGCAATCCTGACAGCACTGTTCCCCGCACACACTTCAGGACGCCCTTCTCCCCCGCAGCCAAGGGCGGGGAAGAGGCTCCCGAAGCGCCTGCCTGTCGCACTCCGTGACAGAAAACAGAGCGAGGTGCAAGCACGGCGTGATGCCCGCCGAGGAGAGCGTGGTGGGCCGAAAGAGTCAGCAACCTTAAACTGGGTGCTGGACGGGCTGAAAATGCTCCGAAGAGGACGGAGACAGAGCAGGTGTGCGGGTGAGCCGCAAGGACTGCCGTGCGGGCGTTCGTTTCTGGGAGGCCAGCCCCAGAGCCACAGGGACGCGCGGACTGACCGTCAACCCCACAGCACTGCTGCCGGGGTCAGAGAATGGCAGAGCTGCAGAAATCCTGCAAGTCAAATCTGTTCCCTTGGACGTTTAAGATTTTTGTTTTCGAAGCAGGGAAATGATTATTAAAGCCTATGGAATACCATGTCTTCAAATTAATCACGAAAGGCTGAAACTGTACAAAGATGATATGATCACTGCAAAGCCCTGTAACCCCAGCGGAGGCCTTGTGTCACCAACCCAGGTAGGCACGGGTTGGCGTTTGGGGCCTTCCTTGTGACCCCAGCATCACAGAGACACGGCACTCTGGAACTGAAGGTCACTTCTCTCCTGGCTGTCTTGCTGCTGACGCGAGACGCGGCAGCACCGCAGAGAAACTTCAGCAGGGACCGCGGACACCGCTCCCTTGTTGGCGGTGCACCCTGTTCATCTCCAACGAGAACTCACACCACGCAGGCCACCTCCAGGACCTAAACTCCTCCCGTGGAAACCGTCACAGTCTCTGTGCTCTGCAGTCTTCCCGCTCGCCCAGGGGTTGGAGACCCCGACACAGACACAGTGCCACGGGCATTAAACACCATCTGCTTAGACTCTGGAGGAAGTTCCTGCCCGGACATCTCCTGCTTGTGTTCAAACCAGTGGAAGCTCAGGAGGCGGCGCTGAATCCGCGCGTGCAACCTCTGCACTGCGCTCAGTTACCACCTCACTTCCCGTCTTTTGACTCCAAAGCAGGTTTTCACTAGCAACAAGCAGCGTAGTTATAATTCAGGAACTGGTTCACTCCGGGGAGACAAAGGCGCCTCTCATGGTGGTCACTAGTTACGTGCGACACTCTGTCTCGCAGGCCGGCACTTGACCTGCTGGGCCACGCCAGCCTGGCCGTCCTGTGCAGTGCCATTGAAAGGGACCTCAATGTGCTGCTCACTCGCTTCCCGAGGGGTCAGGCAGTTCTGGTGGTCGCCCCCATTCTCAGAATGAAGGGCCCTGCAGCCTAGACTGGGTTATCAGGCAATGCCGCCAGCTGGACTCTGGCTAATACCTTTTCTCCTTTGTTTACTGACTTTCTCAGGGTGACACTGGTTAATACAGTTACGCAGGTTTCAGGCGGACAGTTCTCTAGCACACCACCTGCACACCGCATGGTGTGTCCACCGCCCAGGTCAAGCCTCCTCCTGCCCCTGGCCACCGCCCTCCGACAGCACTGTCTTGAACACCCGGGGGACGCTCCTAACTCCGCGGCTCCCGCCCATTTGTAGGAAGTGGAAGACTCACAGCGGGAGCCTTTACTGAAGAGCCCCCCGTTGCAAGGGCACAAACGTGTCCTGGACACATCTATGGCAAGGCCCGGTCCTAAAGACGCCGCACACCCGACCACCCATACCCGAGATGACGGGCGCCACACGCACCGCTATCGCGTCCACCTTTCCGGTGAGAGCGGGTCACCTAGTGAGGCTTGGGAAGAGCTGCTTCTTCAGAAGGAAACAGAAGAGCCAAAGCAAAAGCTCGGTTCTGGGGTGTTGAGTCCTGCAGGCCCGCAGCTTCCCACTGCCCTCGGAGTGCTCCTGCCATTTGTCAAACGTCTACTCTGGCACCAAAAAGCTATTTCAAGTGCTGGTGCTATTGTGATCAGGGCAGATCAGCAGGAGAGGGTGGTATTTTTAGCTCTCGGCTAGACACAGGGTGTTGAATCAGAAGGCACTAAACCTGGAAATGTTCGTGTTAATAGAGCCTTCAAGAACGGAAGGAAATGTAAAGGCCAGGGCACTGCACACCTTGGGGTAAAGGCGGAGGAGAAGGCTTAGCTGTAGGAAGCGGTCTTGCCTGGCTGGCCGTGAGAACGACGGCCTTGGCTCCTGGAGACCACGGAGCAGAGGTTTTCCCGCTGCTTCACAGGCTTGCGGCCAAAGGGCTGAGTCCCACTGGAAAATCCAGGCCTCAGTACTTGGAGTACCCACGGCAGGGAGAAACTGGCATGAAGCCACGGCAGAACTGATCAAAACGGAATCTGCCCTGAAAACCTGCTCGGGCCGCCTCGGAGGACACAGCCCCACTGGGAGAAAGGCCAGACGCCGCTTCTGGCAGGACTGCAACTGCACATCAAGGTGTGGCAGGGCTCTCAGTCCAATCTGGACGCAGGGGCAGCTTTTCTATTATTTTGGCAGGTCATATTAAAGACCTCAATTATCCAAACTTCTTAAAAAAAAAAAAAAAGAGACAGAAAGAAAAGAAAAGCACGTCCCTTTCACACAGGACGTCAGAAACCAAACCTTCTTTCCGATTAGTCTGCCTCTCGCTGTGTCTCCACAGGCCGACGTCCCCCAGGCTGTGTTCCAGGAACGCCTGCGCCCGAGGATGGTGACAGTATGCACCCCATAATTCTGAACCTCCATCCACACGGACCTGGACAGGCTTCCTGGACGCCGGCCTTCTCGGTTTCCCTGTGCTAATGCACAGCAGCAACTTCGAGGAGAGGCACAGCATGCTCCGTACTTTTCAACTTTAATTGACCGCAGAACCACCCCCCTTTTTTTTAAAAGAACAAGTTGTTCTCAGAAGCCTAACATATGAAATGTTGCCACAGGACCAACTACCGCAGGGGCAACTGTAATGAAGGGCTGGATACAGAGGCTGCTCTTCTTAACAGGACCCACACTGGTCCCGCCATCAGCGGCGCCTGGGGACCTGGCCGCTCCCTGAAGAGCTGTCACATTGTGGAAAGCTGTCCTCGGACGAGGCATGTGCTCGCCCACCAGCGAGCGGCAGACAGGGGCAGATAACGCTGTCATCTACCTCGAGGACAGCACAAAAAGCAGTTCGATTGGAGTTTTTTGTTTTTTTTTTTTAAAGAAAAGCAGCAAAAACTCTAGTTTTTTTTAATAAACACAAAAGCAGTCACGGTGAGAAACCTAGAACAAGAATGGTAGAAAGAAGGCATGTGTGTAATGTATGTGTGTAGATGGTGCTCCTGCGGGAAGTCAACAGTAGCTGTGACAATAGAAATTGCAGACGACTTCTCTCCTCAACGCCGCTCCACAGCTCAGGAGAAGCCCCGTAAGAGATGATCTGTCTGCACAGAGGGTGGATACGTCACGGAGCCCCAGAGAGCTACAGGGAGAAGGAGAAAGTCGAAGCGAGGAGACAGTGTCCCCTCTCCTCCTCGGCACCTGCTGCACCGCCTCTGCCCCTGTCCCTCTGTGCTGCGCTCCGGCCAGGACGGGGGCGGCGCGGCAGCGCCCAGACGGCACTCGGGACCACCGGCACACGGAGGGACCGTGATGGTGAGATGGAGAGACAGGAGGATGGACCAGGCACCAATGCTCACTTTCACTCAAGCTTAAACCTGCTAATAACTTAGAGAGAAGAAACAGACAGACAGACAGACACAGACTGGGACAAAGGAAGGCTCTGAACAGGTTAGGGCTCCTTCCAGTCCTGAGACACACTTCAGTGAAACACGCCCTGGGGACGGCCGGCTGCTGCCGCCCCTCCGCTTGCTAACCTCCCCGACGCTCTAGCACAGTGACAAGGATAGCTACAGAAGGAAGGGTCTGGGGCTTGTGACGGTGACGAAAATGGTATCGTGACAAACACTGGCCAGGAGGCAAGAAAGAAACAGGTTACCAACTAGTCTTCAATCAACCACGATGCATTCTTATTTAATAGCAAACACAAGGTTTTCAATAGAGACATCATAGTCACTTCCCCCCAATACCGAAGGCGGACATAAGAGGAAAAACAGCCACACCCTTAGATGCCACTTCGATTAGTTAATGCTTATTAGGGCGTTCGAGCAACACAGCCAACAACTAAACTGGGAGGACAGAGCCGTTCGAGTTGCTTCTTAAACTTGTTGTCTTACAAGTGATCTGGTACCTACAGCAAAGCACCCCCCCCCGCCCCCCCGCCCCGTTTCTAAAAAGAAATTTGCAAAATAATGTATCTACCACAGATGTAAAGAGAAGAGGTAAATAAAGACAAAAATTTCAATGATCCAATTTGATTTACTGAGTTTAAGAGGAAATGTAGAGCCATTACTCACCAGCATTTAAATGACACTCCTTAATCTGGAACTGGAGCTCGTTCTCATTGGGAATGTCCTTCCACGTAGCAAGAAAGACCTGGCGTTCTGCGTGGGGAAACAGGAAGGGGAGGGAACGGTGTGCGACCCCGAGCTTGGATCTCCGGCCGAGCCGCCTCTCCGTCGGGGCGCTGGCTCTCACAGGGCAGCGCGGCCAGGCCTGGCCGGGGCCTGGAGCTGTCCTCGCTGTGCCGAGGGGCCCCTCTGGGTCAGTGAGTCCCTCAGCAGCAGCACTGAGACACACGGAAGAGTTTAGACCTAGGGTTTAGTATTACCTCTAATTTGGTGACTCTGGGTAAGTCTGTAACCTTCCTGACCCTTAATTTTACCACATATAATTACGTCTGTGCTGCTTCTCCGAAGAGCCACAGTAAGAATCAAACCGATGAAGTGCCAACACGATTCAATATGCGTGAGTTTTATTGGACGGTGGTTTCATAAGTAAGGTAAGAGAAAAATGTCAACACCAACCACACGGGAATCCTAGTGGCTTACTACAAATTAGTCTAATTATAATGAAAAAGTGTGAGACAGTGAGAGCCACCAAACTGTGACAGAAACACAAGGGAGCAAATGTTGAAAATGGTGCTGAGAGCCTCGCTCAACGGAGGACGGCTGCAAACCCAGGGTCTGCGAGAAAACCCAGCGTCTGCGGCGTGCAACGGAGCGAGGCGTGCCCCTGCTTTGTGTGCTGGGGGGGGCTCCTCAGAAAACTGGCAGCGTGACTCAGAGACCATCAGCAAAACAAGACCACCATGACTCAGGGGGATAGATAATCAGTAATTATTAGAGCTTCAGAATAACAGCCTTACCCCGCCCCATTTTTTAAAACCTCAAAACAACGCATACTTCCAGCTGTGCTCTGCCTCGCCTTCAGAGGAAGAACAAAGGTGTGTCTGGTAGGACAGACAGACGGACTTACCCATTTTGCCGTCTTCTACAAAAAGCACATTGAGTGGGATGAGACAGCTGAAGTAGAAGACGTCGATATTGTTTTTCACAGCCACCTGCCAGGAAAGAACAGGGAGATTCAGAACACCAGAGGAAGCCAGGTGGGAGGAAAACAACAGCTATGTGTCTGGAGATAACATCACTGAGGTCCCTGCTCCTCTGCAGAGCAGGGCGCCCCAGACCGAGATGCATCGGGCGGGTCGCGAGCCCACCACGGCCCGTCCCACTCAGAGCCTGCTGTTGACAGCTGTAAAGACGCTGTGGTGCGTATTTTCGTTCGGGGCACTGACTGGCATGTATGTTCAGAAACAGGCAGACTCCACGAGGCAGAATCCAAGAACCACGCGCCGCAGGAAGGGGGAGGAGAACTGCTTAGCCACCACTCCCCGCGGGCTCCTGTCGCTAATGACTTTCCGACTGATGCTCCGGACACGGCAGGAGGACACTTCTCTGGGCAAGTTCTAGAATCAGTAACCGTGCCCACTTCTCTTTCATTTTGTTTGGAGAACCCTTTTTGGGGGACAAATGCCCACACTTCAACAGCGTATCAATCTCTTCATCAAAAATGTGGTTATCCAAATATCCTCTTTCCAAAGAACTTCTAGTTCTTTTACACTTATTATCAACGCATCTTCCCCGCCTTAAACAGTGCCTGTGTTTCCTCCTCCACAATCGGGTGTGTCTACTTGACTGCCTTTCTGTTCCCTCTCCAGGAAGAGCCCATCAGATTGCCTTCCCTGTCACTTGCAATTTTAATCTTCAATGAGCAACCTCCCAGGACTTTCTGACCTGTATCGCATAAGCTGATGCCCGTAACGCCGAGAGAGCAGGGTTCTCCAAAAGCCTGATAGCGGTGAATGTAAACAGAGAAGCTAACCTCAGGAAAGGGGGCTTCAGACATTTTAACTGTGCTAGACCACCGCTTCAAAAGAATTATACCTGCAGGGGCTTCTGGGAAAGAGGCACTTTCTGACTGATGTGGTACTCAGCAGTAAGAGAAGGAGAACTCATTTCAACGAGGGCACCTGAGGACAGCGCAGGGCCAGGTCTATAAAGGGCATTCGGAAGTGAAAACCGGGATGGTGGAGGTGAGGCAGCGTGGTTACATAAAGGTCTTACGTGAAATGCAAGTTGATCATCTACGCTCACTTCGAATATAAAGCTGTCATATTTCATCAAATATTTATTAATGTTTATTGTGTCCTAACCATTGGAGAGAGAAAGAATATAGAAAATATGATCCTTGTCCTCCAGGGATAAACTTGTATCCCCTGCTCTTCTGAGGGGCTCCGTATCCCACCGGGAGCGCTTTAACAATGAACTGACTCGAAAAGCTCCTCTGGGTCACCCTCTGCCTCAGGGACCCTTCTCATACACAGGGAAAGCCACAGACCCTCTTTCAGGAAGACGTACACGCAACATTTTGGCACACAGTTTCAGGGCTTTCAGGACACTGAAAACTGTCCCTGGACTCTGTTCCAGAACAGTTCTGAGAAGCCGGGACACCAGAGCAGCAGCAATGGACACGGCGGTTCAGAACACGGACTTGGGAACCAGACCAGACAACCTGATTTCAAATTCTGACTCTGCCCCTTACTCAGCTGTGTGACTTCGGGCCAGGAGTACTCGGCTCAGTTTCCGGCCTGCGCAGTGGAGATAACAGCACTGAATGCATGGGTCGTTACAGGACAACGGGTTCATCTTTGCAAAGCTCTCAGAGTGATGCCTGGCGCAAAATAAGTCCTCCCCTTCCTTCACCATCTTCGGCTTTACCTTTTTCACTCCGAATTTCTCATAATGAAGGACGACCACATTAGACTTACCTGAGATCTTACACACGCTCAAAGTAGCACTACTACGACTGTGCTACAAGATCAGAGAGAGACAAAAAGGCTTCCCAGCAAATGGTGAGCTTAATGATTCCTTTTGCTGCTGAGCCTCTGGTAAAATATTAATCTTGACAGGTCAGCTGCACACAGGTTGCTCTTTGGGAGGACGTGTGTCATCTCTTTTTCACCAGCTT
>PVJI01017472.1:0-35536 GCA_004026765.1 Micronycteris hirsuta
GATTTCTTCTCCCTTATTTTCAGTTCCACAATAGGGAGTGTTGTTTCATTAGGAAGTTTTCCAACTATGCTATTAACATGCTTAACGGACATATTAGAACAGCACATTATTGCTGTGGAGTTGCTTTTGGTGCCCTGAGACAAGAAAGTACTTAAACCCCTCAAACATTCAAAATAAAAATCTAAATTTGGGGATTTCTTCTACTCACAGCAGGCTGTTAAAAACAATTATAAGCCTAAATAGAGCAAGGCTAACTAACATGTTGGTAAATGAAGTAACATGGTGAAATAAAGGAAATCTAAAGACAGACTAACCTCAGATGATTGATATTTAAGATCATGCTTTTAAGATCGTATCTCGCATTCCCTTTTTATCTCTATTTCACATTTGTTACAGTTGTTTTAAACACACGGTTTAATGACGATGACCAATCTAAAGAGGTTGCTGCCTTGTAATAGTAAACATACAGCAATAACTTAAAGAAGATAGTTCCTTTTATTTTTTTTTTTTTTATTTTTTTTTTTTTTATAGTTCCTTTTATTTTAAGAGGGAAAAATAAACCAGGATGTGTAGATAATTCTCCAGGCTTGGTGCAGTCATCCTCAGGACAGATATTCCAGTCTAATTCTAGTGCATCACTAATAAGTCACCACAATGAGCAATTAACAATGAAGGCTTGTGGCATTATTAAGCGAGGAGTGACCAGGAAGGGGACTGAGTACAATCCTTACTTCCATTGTTTAAAGTACACTGTGCTCTTCTAGAGGGCACCAAAGGATAGTTGTATAGAAGCAAGAGTAAGTCCTCCCCAGGGAGCATTGTCTCTGTGAGATGCCAGCTTGAGCTGAAGTTGAGATGAGTTTCAAGTTGCTGAACAGCCCCATACAGCAGTAAAAAGATAGAAGATATCGACACACTCAGCAGCATCTTGTTAAAAAGCTTCCTGCGGATTGGCAGAATGAAATCTTTATTTAAAATACACAAACTATTGTCAAGGGAAGGATGGAACAGAGAACGCAGTAAAAGGACCAAATGCTTTGCTTAACCCAGCAGAAGCAGCAGAAAGGGAAACGTGGTAACATTGTCTTTGCAGCAACAACAGAAAAGGTGGCTACCACCACCACCACAGCAGCATCCATCTGCTCTTCCCATGGTTTCGAGATGCATTATTTCTTTTATTATTAATTATATGTGTTTCCGAGGGAGGGCAAATATATTATCACGAAGAGCAAGAGAGGAAATCATTTCTGCTGCCACTTGACATTAAGTACAGTAGCGCATGTGATGAGTGAGTGATGACAGGAAACATAGCAACAGAATCGAGCCCCAGCATCCCTCAGACCAATCCGCTCCAGCTGGCTCTAAAGGCTATCAGAAAGTTCATGTAAAACCATTATTGAACACTGAGAGGAAGGAACTGAGACAACTGAGACAGGGTGAGTGGTGTGTGTTTGTTCAGAGAGAGAAGGAGGGAGGGCTGGAAGGAGAGAGAAGGGGAGAAAATGAGTTAGTCATCATCTTGCACAGACAACACCATAAGGGGGCAGGTGCTTTGCATTATTACAAAGACAGACACACACACTTGCGCACATGGTGTAAGTCTTTTTTTGGCTTACATCCTATCATTTCGTAGAACAGCTTTAAGTGATAATGACTGTGTGCATATGAACCTTTTTGGATGTGAGCTCAGTGGGTTTAAGGAGGCCAAGCAGGGAGCCTGGCAGGGGATGGGTTCGGGAGGGTCACTCCGGAAGAGCAAAGGCCATGGCAAGCAATGAAGCAGGCATGAAAAGAGAAAGGTGAAAGGATCATGGGCAAAATGTCACCTTTATTGATTAAGCTTTATTTTTCTTTGGGAGAAAGTGACATTTCTGTTGTCATATCATGGACATATCATGGAAGTAGATGGGTCACAGGTTTTGTCTTCCTCACAGTGCTCACAGCACCTTTGCCCAGAGGGCACATGGAAGGCTCTCAGTGGCATTAATGCTAACAGGATAATTATTTTGGCGTTTTTGTTTTAAGCACCAACTAGTGACAGCGCTCTCTAGTAAGCAAGACAGCATTTGTTGTCATAGCTGTATGCTCTGATCAGACAGAAGTGTCGGTAAAGGGATAAGAAGCTTTCTGTTAGATTTCTTCCACCCTGCCTACCCTCTTCCCGGCTCCAGTCCCCTTTCGTAGCTGTGCTCAGGGGGCCCAAGTTCCTTTCCCCCCCTTTCCTGAGTCTCCACACACCACCTCCGAGCCACTGCCCAGTCTACCCTGGGGTACGAAGCGGGTGGGAAGAAACCGCCCCCCGCCCCATGCCTGCCCTGGTCCTCTTCTCGGTAGCGAGGCTGGCAGGGTCCAGCAACTCTCGCACAGGTTTTTCCCTTTTCAGTCACCACCTGTCAAAGCCCTCTCTCTCCCTCCAGCCCAGGCTGGCTGCCAAGCACTCCAAGTGAAAACTACATCCAGTGTCTGAGATGACGAGCACCCCGTGCCCACGAAGCCTCGGCTCCCCTTCCTCACTCACTAAAGAGGGCTCTTCCTGAGCGTGGACTGTCTTGCAAATTAAATCTGTGTCCCCTGCATGTTTGAACTCTCCGCCCTAACCCTCACACCAGGTTCCCTCCTAAAGAACCCTTACAATCACTGAAAGCACGCGAACACCTGAAGCAGCGCAATCGCGATCCACACCTGGGCAAGTCGTCTGTGGCTTTCGCGGTCGGGAATAGCCTGTGCCTGACAAGTCTTCGTCTCCCCGCGTGGCCCGCGGAGCCCCGAGCCCTGGGATCTCGCCAAGGTCTCCGGGTCGCGGGCTCAGCCCGGTCCGCTCCGGGCAGCTCGGGGTCGCCGCCGGCGTCCCCTCCTCCCGCCCCAGCTCGTGCGCCCGCGCCGCCGCCGCCGCCGCCTCCCCGGCGGGCGCTCGGAACATCCCGCGCCGCGTCCTCCCCGCCCTGGCTCCCGCCCGCCGGAGCCCGGCCCGCGCCACCGGCAGCCATCAAGTGGCTCGTTAAGGAAATGCAGGTGAGTGCGTGTGGCGGAGAGGCTGCCGTGGAGACGTGGGGTGTGTGCCTGTGTGTGCGAGCTGGAGGAAGAGGGAGCGCCTGCGGGAGAGCGAGCGATCGAGCGCGGGAGCGGCCGGGAGATGCTCGCCGCCTCCGCCCCCAGCCCCGCCGCGCCCGCACCCGGTGCCCCGAGCGCGTGGGGCAGCGCCGCGCCCTGACAGCCGCTCGCCTCCCCGCCTGCCGGCGGCCCCCGCGCCGCCCGCCCGCGCCCACCCGAGCGCCCGCCGGCCGAGCCCTCCTGCGCGCCACCTCCTGCCCAGCCTCCTCCCCTCGCCGCGGCCGCCGGAGTGCAGGTACTTTGCCTTCGGAATAACTGGCAGGACCTAAGACGGCGTTCGGAGCGCCCTGGTTTCCTGGTGTCTTTACCCCTTCCTTCCGGGAAAGAAGATCCCACTTTTGAAAAACACACCCAACGCGAAGCACCCCACCAAAGCCGGAGCCCGACGGGCTTTTGTGCTTGTGCTGTCCTTTCTTGCAGTTTATTCGGGGCCTGTGTGGAATAGAGAGACAGTTCTTGATCTGACTGGTAGGAAGGAAAAGAGAAGACTCCTCGGGGTTTCCAAGGAGGACCGGAGCGCCTGCTTTAGTAAGTAAACTGAGATTCTGTATTTCTTGACTCTGAAGTGAAGCAAATGCTGAAGGCTTTCCCCCCAATGGCACGGCCAGTTTGTTCGCTTCAGCGGGGCAGAAGTTGACTTATGTAACTTCAGTAGTTCCTAAATGAGAAGTGGTTTGCTAAGCATTTTTTTTTTTTTTTTTTTTTTTTTTTTTTTTTGAGAAGGAACATTGACACTTCAGGATGGGCACCCTGAATGGGATATGCTTTTAAAACGCTTATTGTTCAAGGGCTATTGGAGGCTGGTTTGTGGAACGTTGGGTCTAAGAGTTAGGGATGATTACTTAGAAAACGCTTGAGAATTCTTATCCTACTGGTTTACTTCTCTGGCTACTGTCAATCTCAGCCTTAGTCCCCACCAACACCCACCATTCTCTGACTTCACTTGGTTGCTTGTTTTATCTTTAGTTCTGAAGAGGGCTTGCAAGAGAATTGGGTCAAGGGAAAGTTAATAAAAATGCTTTGAAACACCAGGAGAAAATCCTGTTGCGGCTTCTCAATGCTTGAAGGCAGAATAAGATGTGGAGGACAGTCTTGGACCTGGCATAGTTCGGAGAATTTGGATGTAATTAATTTGGAGAGGGGCTATGAAAAATGACTTGGAGAGGGCAGGAGCTGGGACTGTGACTTTGACACCGCAGGTTATAAACTGTGACAGGGGCTCAGCAGCCAGTGACAGATTTAAGGTATCTCCTAGGGCTGAATATATCTGCATCAAAAACTTTTGCAGGCACTATTCCTCTTGGGGCTAACATCACCATGGCAGTAGCTGCAGCGTTTTTGTAAAAACAAGTGGGACACTCTTCTCTTTGTGAAAGCATAGCTATAGTGTAACATTTGCCAATATTTATAATATCTAAATAAAACCTTTGTGTATGTCAGGAAAAATATAGTTGAGTCAGTTTGTTTTGCACAGAGGGAGAGAATCAATAACATTTCAGCATTTTTTTTTTGTTATCACTGCCAAATGGACTCTGAATCTAATTCTTCTTGCATTGTTTCATATACAGTAGGTACAGTAGACATTTCTATTTAAATACCATGGAGCTGATTTTAAGCAAATTCAAAGCTCTTCAACACTGTAACACTCTTACGACTAGTGTAGAATAAGGATTAGAAAAAGTTTGTTTTATCTTCAACTTTCAGATTTTTGTTTCAGTATACAATATACTTTTCTAATCAAATCCTTTTAAGAGTTATAAACCAGATGGAAAATAATAACTACTATGTTTTCCACAAAACACCTTCCTATCAGTAAAAAACTAATGTCTGCCTTATATTTAATTGTTGATCATGGTAAAGTGAAAAAAATTACCTTTTATTTCCTCAAATAAGTATATAAAAGCAGCTATATGGATTCAGCATTGATTTTAAAATATTAAGAGTAAACTGATGTACAATGGTTTAAAAAATGGAAAGATCTTTTAGAGTTGTGGTTATTCAATTTAGAACCCCCTGCGTATCTTCGACATAAGTTTTTAGGGTAATGAAATAACTGTAGGACCATTGATGAATTTGTTGACACAAAGTTATCGTCGATGGAAATCATTTGGAAAAGATATGTCATTGTTTCTTGTGCATTACTTTATTACCTATCCAAATGAGCTTCCTTAGAGATACCAGTGCTCTCAGCTGCCATTTCTGTTATTGGTTTAAAATTAATTTAAATAATTAAAAATGAAGTCTTTGGTTGATCAGATTTGGATTATTGCATATGACCTCTACCCATTCGTGACCTCAAATAGCTGATAGGATGTCTGATTTTTGGAAAAAAAATAATTGTTAAAAATAAAAGATTGTATTGAAGTAACCAAATCTAAGTGTGGTTCAAACATATTATTCAGATATTACTATAGGACATGTTTCCAACAATAAAAACACATGACAGAATTGTTGACTCAGTTCAAGTACCTGAAAGCAAAGGTTTACAATTAACATGAGCTAATCTAACATACATTCTAATTCTGTTATAATTATGTCATAGTGCTGAGAAAAATGTCCTGAATTAAACCATTTCTAGTAAAGCTGGCACCTGTTATATATGATCACTATATTTATATAATAATAGAGAAAAAAGTCAAAGCTGAATGGGATGATTGTATTGTGACATTATTTTGGCCACCAGCTTTCTGTGCAATACAGAGGGTTGCACCTTTAAAGTTGAAAGAAGAAAGTTGCTAGTGTCAGCAGTAATGTATTTTATTATGCAATTGTTCTTGTTATTCAGATCAGATAATGGCCCAATGAAATACATAAGCAGTCTTCAGGGGATGAATGATTAATTCCTCTAACATGTGCTTACTAAAGGAGTTCTAACTAATAAAGTGCTGTATACCTGCATTTGCTTACAGTTGCAGTTGGTGAAGGTAAACATACTTCTCTTTTCCTTTAATGTTATTGTAGAATATACAGGTCTAGTCCCATAACTATAGTAACTTAAAGATGATCTTGTAGACCACATGGTCATATATTTTATGGAACTCCTTGAATATTATTATTTACTTAAAACATTTAATTTAGAAAGTAAAACATTGTTAGTCAGATGTGTAAGAGCGGAAGGCTGAGTTATTGTTACATGTTATCTCGTTTTTCCCTGTACGGGATGACATTCTGTGTCTTCTGTGTATTACTAGTAGGATCCAGGCTTAACCTGCAAGTGCAAAAGCCATTTTTCCCTAGTAATGTTAGATGTAAGAGCAAAGCCAAGATATCACTGATTCTATTAAAAAAATAGCTGAAAACTATGTTAAAAATTTAGAAATGGCAAATATTACACATGGCAATTGTGTTTATTACTGGTATAAATTGTTTAGCATTTAGAGAAGTATCATTAATATCACTTTCAATATCTCTACATTCCAAGACTGGATTATGAGAGAATGTGGGGAATGGACACATTTTTATGGTAATTTAAGAACAGATGACCTGAAATGCATGCTACAAATTTTAAATTTACCCAGCTAATGTCTTCTTCTTTTATAAATTTTTGAAAATTGTGCTTTTCACAATTGTTTAGTTGAATATACCTATTGCTATGCTTTATCAATATCTCTTATATTTAATACAACAAATAGCTTTACTTCAAGATTCCTCTACTGTTTGGAGAAAATACCTTAATTTTAGCAATGTCTTTTTGGATTTACACCTATAAAGAAATTAATAAACTTTAGCAATGCAAATGATATGGTAATATATATTTGATGTTTCTAATTTAATAGTTATATTGAAAATTGGCTTGATAAGATTTTATATCCAGTTGAGTGACATTTGATTTATCTCCATATACATTTACATGTATATTCTTTATGCCAACTGTCAGTTCATTGGATATGAATTATATGAATTATACTGTTCAAAAGCAATTTGGCATCCATAAAGAGTAAATGAATTATCTTTGGTATAATCAAACAATGTACAAATTAACTATACTTGCAATAATGGTTATGGTTTTTCAAACTCTTCATGAAGATGTGTTGAATTCAGAGTAAAAAAATGAACTTACCCACTAGATGAACACTTATATGATTGTAGAATCAAAGGTTTTGAGCTTTCCTCTCAACATTATAATTGGCTGTGTGATCTCAGGGAGGTAACCTGGACTCTCTGTACCTGGGTTTTCTTCTCTGTCAAGTATAGAAATTGGCCAATAAATTGAGACCATACCAATTTCTACATCTCATGAAACAAGCTAATATAATTAATAGCATTTAGCAAATTTTCAGATTATACTATGGCAGTTTGAAAATCCACACAGGAGTTAGCCATCTCCTGTATAGCAGCCATCTTGTTTGAAGGGAGGCTA
This sequence comes from Micronycteris hirsuta, assembly GCA_004026765.1. NCBI lineage: Eukaryota > Metazoa > Chordata > Mammalia > Chiroptera > Phyllostomidae > Micronycteris > Micronycteris hirsuta. The sequence continues at coordinate 7,472 of PVJI01017472.1, forward strand.
AGGAAGTTGTCCTGAAGCCAGGTTAGCTAGGCCTGGACACTCTTGGCAGGTGGACCGAATGTTTATTTGGTGTGGCTTTGGAGGAAGAGGATTGAGGTTATGGAAAGAAGGGGATGGTTAAAGTTCTTTTTATCCACTCTTTGATACTCAAAGAATATTATATGTATAAGTATTTTTAGAATTGTCATTCAGTTTAATTCCAGAAGGGTATAAGAAGATAAAAAGAAAAGGCATTGCTTAGTGCCTTTTGACTTCCTGATTTCTACTCTTAATTTCTTCATGTATGCTAGTTTACAATATCATGTTTATATAAATATGCACAGCTTAAGTAAACTCATATTTTGTTTTTGAGATACATGTTATGGACTGTAACACCTAGAAGGAACCATGGAAACATTTATTTCAGCCCTATATTTTTAAGAGGAAACTGAAGACTACAAAGATTAAAAACTATACAGCTGAGAGGAATTTCTCAAGTTTACAGAGAGGTTTTACATCACAGAACAGTAGTATCTAAAGTCTCACAATGGCAAAAATTGCATAGATAATAATTTATACACTTACTAGTATGTTATCAATACAATGATTTTAATGATCATGTAGGATACAATGCATTTGCTCATGTAGGATGCAAATCATTAAAAAGGTTTTATAATGACAAAACTCCTAATCATGGAAAATGAACACAGAGAATTACTACATATAATGTTAATTTTAAGTAATTGCTTTTCTTATAGAAAATCAAGATCTTGTTCCTAGATAGAATTTATGTGATATAATTGATGAAATTGAAAACTTTTTCCCTTCTAAGGAAATAAGTGTGGCAAATACTTTCCTTTTCTGATGTAAATATTTGGGTGGTAGAAGTGAACTGACATCTCTATAAAATGGTTTATATTTTAAATAATTGGAATCTGGGAGACTGTGCAATATGTAAAATTTATTTACTTCTGAATGCAAGATAAACTGATTAATTTTTGGAATTTATTTGCTTTTTATTTTGTGTGTTTCCATGTGTATGTGTCCATTAAAATACATCTATTCAGAATGTAACTTAGTGAAAATAGTGTGCTTAAAATTTTAGAGTGTGTACAATTGAATAGTCAAAGAGAAATAACATATATTGTGGTATAATGAATCAAGTTGCTCTCGGATTTGTTCTTAAATCCAGTGAAAGTTCATCAATACACCATATTATCAAGCCCTTGCCTTTTTTGTAATAATTCAATATATTTGCTAAATGCCACATTATAATAATTTAATATTCTTAAGGTCGAGATATGTAGAATTGCAGAGAACACAACTGCTGTTCTTTCACATCTGTTCTCATGGACCTTACTTGCCTGAATTAGTATTTGTACATATGTTAGGTGCTTAAAAAGGAAAGGAACAAACTCACTTGATTACTACATGGTTGGTTACTTAAAGGCAGCCATCTTGAATCTAAAGTTAACTGAAATGTATGTAATTTCAAGTGTAATGACTTATATGATTCATTTCATATATGATTTACTTTGTAAGGGAACAATAAAAATATTACCCTTAAGCCCAGGATTAATGAACTTTTATAAAAATTCCTCTTTCAGGATTTAAATATTTAAACAATCAGATCCAAAATTCTGTTAATGCATTCATTGTGTTGGAACCACTGTGAATTTTACTTAAAAATAAAAGAACTAGCCAAAGTTAAATTTTTCAAATGTGGTTTGTATTTAAAAAGTGACCCCTTCAACAGCTACATGAACAGAGAACAGAGCCAGACTAATATTGTGTGCATATATACCTTTTTATAATTTACCTTCTAAATGGGATTTGTATCACAGGATATACTCCTATTTCTTTGGTTGGATGGTCCTAGGTTGCTTAGGGTAAAGGCCTAGAACACAGCTTCCTTTCTATTTTAGGAAAGGTTAATTTAGAATTAATAATCCTTCCAAAAAGTAGAAAACATAAAATAGTGTTTACTCTTCTTAAATGAAGTGGTCTAGATCATTTGTCCAAGAATGTTTATTTTGGTAAGAGGAACAATACATAAACTTGTGTCCCTGAGATGTTGTCCCAATACAGTGACCTACAGTCTTTATGATTAAGATCAGAAATTCTACATGAAAGTAGAATGAAGGATGGAGAGAGAAGAGAATGGAGCGAGGAGAGACTTGTTAATCTCATCCGAGAGGTTATATTTTTCCCCTTCTTATTCCTCTCACAAATGGATTTCAAAATCAGAGACAGGACTTTTTACATTGGAGTAAATGTCATGAGATTAAGAAGGAAGTTGGTTCATGCCTTCACCTTGCAATAGTCCCACTTTTTCACCATTGCTACAATGTATCCATCTGGAACCATTCGGAATATTATTTTATCAGTTTATGATTTGTGTTAATTTATTTTTTACTTTGCCACAGAAATCAAGTACAGGACAATAATTTAGGCATCACAGCTAAATTATGCCCTACTTTTAGAAGTTACACCTTCTTTTATTTTGCAATTTGTGTATATTGTCCAATCAGAATCATTTGTAAGATTATACAATACACACCACATGGCAATGTAACTCATATACTTTTGGGTCCCCAAATATTTATTGAGCCTCCATATACCAAGTTGTGTTTGGGTAATATAAAACTGCCCAAATTGTGACCACCTTATATTCTTATGACATGTTTCAACATTATTAAATAAAACAAACAAACAAACAAAAAAACTTGGATTCCACAGAGAAAATAGAATCTCTAAACTCTCAGGGGTGTACAACCTTTTCTCATCTCTCGGCCACACTGGAGGAAGAAGAGTTGTATTGGTCTATACATTAAATACACAAACACTAATGAAAAGTGATGAGCAAAAAAAAAAAAAAAAAAGGTTTTAAGTAAATTTATGACTTTGTGTTGGGCTGCATTCATAGCCATCCTGAGCCGCTGGTTGGACACCTCCAAAGAATATCTCTTTTTAAGTCACTGAAAGTTTTCCAGATACATGCATTCCCTTACCATTTCCCCCCTCATTGTCTATCATCCTGATAAAGATGATAGACATCGTTTGGACCTTAGATGAAATCCTTATCAGTGATTTAGCAGCTGCAGGCTGTGTTGTATTTATTGGAATGAGCTGAAATCCTTTATCATCTTCCAACCTGGATTACTCCAATGCTAATTCTTTATGTGCCTCATTTTCTATAGCTTTAGAGAAGCAGTAAGACGTGATAAGCGTGTTACTATGCCATCTTCATATTGAAAAGATATAGAAAACACAAATAAGTCTTCAGAATACTGTTGCATGTTATAATCTATGTACCAAGCAGTCCCTTATATTTCCAAATTTCATAGGTTATGGTACACCTTATAGTCAAGACTCACGTTAGTTTTTCACCTGTAATTAAAGCATCATAGGAGAAAAACATTGGTTTTCTGAGGAAAGAGAACAGAGAAAAGAGTAAATTGCACTGGTACATTTTCATGTGTGAATTATTTTCATAAGAGACCATATAATATGTACCTTGAATCAGAAAACCAAAAAACAGAAGAAAAAAGTGTAATTTAAATATTTAAGAATTTATTTGCATTGTTAGATAGTTTTGAAGTTAAGAAATTGCCGTAAATTTACCTCTTGATTTCTCTAGAAGAGATAATGGAAATATTTCTGATTTAATTTTAAGGAATTTCCATTTCTGTGCCTCCTAAAAACGCTTATCAACGGTGCACTGATGGTACTATTCAACAGGTGCATTTGAAAAGAACTACCCAGGTAAAGTGTTGCTTTAACTTTGAAGAAACTTTTCTATTGTTAAATCTTAATGGTGGTCTATGAGCATCATAAAGATAGAACAGATCTTTTCCATCATTTGGAATTTCCCATTGTATTATATAATTACTCAATAACTTCTTAATTAATATTTGTTCCTGGTATTTATTTCGGCAGATTATTGCTTGTAATCTTAGTATGTGAGAATGTCTGGTGCTTTCTTCTCTGAATGGATGTGCTGACTCTGTCACATGTGCTATCCATTTGTTTCCTCCTAGGAAACATGCCGTTAGCTCTGTGCAGCGGGCTCAGCCTCATCGTTTACACCTGTGTGGTAGGAGACAGCAGAGCTTTCTCGTGGTAGAATCCTGTGCTTTCGAAGATTGAATTCAGCGTTCAGTTTCCCATTTTTCCACCCTTCAGGAGGGAATGCCTTCCTTTTGTTTTATAGGGCATTGATGCCTTCCTGTTTTCCATGTTCCCCTTTCACTGTGGGAACTTGCCAATATTTAATAACATAAATTTCCACATTTGCTAAGGAAACATTGACTCTTCCTGGCTTTTCAAAATAGTTTGTTTAAGAAATATTCTATTTGTGATATCTCTATCACTATCATATATATATATGTGTGTGTGTGTGTATGTGTACACATATACACACATACATACACTATTTTCATAGAAAGGAATTATTTCAGGGAATATCTAAGAGTTAACCTGGAGAGGAATCAGTGTAGGTGGCTAGGTCAGAGAGATTATATGGTCATTCCAGGGCAAGCTTCTTTTTACCTTATTCAGTAAGCCTGTCTCTTCCCTTTTCTATATTCCATGCTGAGTTTCTCTCTTCTACCCATTTCCTTTGACCTTAATGGAAACCTGGTGTTACATGAACATAGGGATGACTCTGTTGATCATATGAGAATATAAAAGGGTATGTGGTAAAAGTTTAAAAATAGTTATAACCATTGTTTATAGTGTGCAGTTTCCCTTATAGCTCCGTCATCCCTCTCGTCAATATAACAGTCCACATTTCATAAATAGTCCATCACTTACGGTGGCTTAAAAAGAAGGAAGCCTTTTTTTTATTTTTCCTAATCAGAGAAGGCCTTAGAGTTTTATTTTCTTCTTGGGTTCTTGGAATACTTTTGTCTCATAACTCTTTTTTTTTTTTGAGCTCTGAATAAATCTTTAGATAAAAGGTGATAATAATAGCTAACATTTATTGATTCTTTAATGTATGTCAGTCACTATTTTAAGTGCTTTATATCCATTAACTCATTTATTCCCATTTCAGCCCTGTGAAGTTGGCACACTTTATCTTTTTATAAATTTTATTTTTCAAGCAGTTTAAATTAAATATTATTTTGTGTTAGTTTCATATGCATAGGGTACACTTATTATCTTTAATTTGTGGATGATGGAGCTGAAGTACATAGAGGATAAGAAAGCTTCCCCAAGGTATCATAGCAAGTATGCTCTGCCTGCCGATCCCACATTTTAATTCGCTTCGTTATATTGATATTTTGGCACATAGATTCATGATATATTTCCCCACAATTGCATAGATTGTATATATCAAAAGTGGAAAAATAAGAGATTCAGGCTCTCCTTTTATGATATAATTCCTGTAAAATTAAATGAACAGAAATTCTTGCAGTTAAATAATAACATATGTAAATGGAACCTTGTGAAAGTGTTGTCATAGATAAAAACACAGTGAGGCAAACTATCTCCACATATTTATTTGCAAATTTGAGCAGGTCCGAGCATGGCATAATGCTTTTGAGTGTACTCCTTTCCTTCCTTGGAAATTTTGATTTAGTAGAAAGAGAATCTGATGTGCTCTCTGCTTTTCTCTGTGGTCCCCCTCCAAGCTCAGGGCCCTTCCCAGGAGTACATTGACTGACGTGGTTCCCACTACTCAGGCTTCTGTGACTTCCGGCCACAGATTTTATGCTCTATCAGCTCTATATACACCTTGCTGCATTTGGTAAAAGATGACCAAGAACCATGAGTTTTAGGAATCAACCAAGATATTTGAGTCAGTTGGCCTTACGCAAAAGGCATAATGGAATAGATATAGAAAGGCAGGGAAGATGAGCTCAGGATGTGAAGTTTGGAGGCCCACCTGAGAGTAAATATAATTTAGAGGGCCATCACTCACAATTCCTGTGATAATAAAATGAGACAATGGGCATAATTAACTCCAAAGTATAATATTAGGGATGTTGACCATAAGCAGTAAAGAAATAAGAAAAGGAAAACCGAAAGCTGGTCCTATAAGAACCATTTAATTGCAGTTATTTGTATGGATTCTTACTGTTTGTGCCGCATTACCATGTAGTCTAGGTGTTATTTACATCATTACGTCACATTGTATTTAATTTGGTTGCAGTAGTATGTCGGCTTTGTTTTTCCCAGTAAGTTGATCACTGTTTTCAAATTTTTGTATAACTACTTAATTGACATTTAAAGATAAATTTAAGGAATATGAGTTACAACATAAGTTGTGCTTTAATTTTTCAATTATAAGAACAGAAAAAATTGAATTATTACCTCTACATTAGCCAAATTAAAGAAAGATTGAATAAAATAATCCTCAGTAAACATTTATTGGTTCATAATGTATGAGAAATGCTTGAGACATATTGATGGAAATCTGCTGCTCCAATTTTAAAAGGACATGAGAAATATTTTCGATGGTCTATAAAATTATCAGAAATGCTGTGTGACCTTTTAAAATTGAATAAAAACTAAGTATCTTTGCTTTTTTTCAACATATTGAATCAACACTTCTTATACATTAGGTATATATTTGTCAAGCTGTAATTTTAATTAATACTAATAGATGGCAAATCACATACAAAAAAAGATGGGAAAACATGATATCCAAAACAGAAAGTTAAACTTGTGTTATGCCTCATATTTCAAGAGGTTCAAAGCTTTTTTTTCAGGTGTGAAAGGCACTTAGTGAGCAGGCTAATTGGATTATCTTCCACTCTTCCCTAAGGTCTTCCTAAGATCTTTCTTCCCTAAGATGTTCTGATTACTTACTAAAAAAATTCAATGAATTTTTAGTTGTAAATGAGAACTGAGGACTAGAAAATATGCAAGTAGGGACAATTTTTAAAAAAGATTTTGTGTATTTATTTTCAGACAGAGGGGAAGGGAGAGGGAGAGAAACATCAATGTGTGCTTGCCTCTCATGTGCCCCCTACTAGGGACCTCGCTTGCAACCCAAGCATGTGCCCTGACTGGGAATTGAACTGGCAACCTTTTAGTTTACAGACTGGGTCTCAATCCACTGAGCCACACCAGCCAAGGTGAGCCTGGGCAATTTTATAATGCAAACTTTTCCATTAAAGACCTTCATAGAGCTGTTAAACTGTTAAAATGCTTGTTACAAACCAGAATGTTGGCCTTCTGTCATTGCAGAGCTTGTAGGAAGATGAATGATCAAGAATAAAAAACAAAAAAGCCCTGGAATTGTTAACAGCGTAGCCATAATATCTTTTTTATCTCTTTTCAATTTACAAAGAAGACATAATCCTCAGATTCAAAATCATCCTAATTATTCTTGAAATGTAATAAATTCATATATACAATACGATTTTGGAATACAGTATAAATAGTATAAGGTATCTTGGATTAGGTCTCTCTGGGCAAACAGATGTAATAGGTATTGGTTTAGCTAAAATAAACAAATTTGCAACTTCAAGAGAACTTTTTTTAGAAGTCTGGGTTTCCTCATCAAATTTACGGCAGCATCCCCATTTACCTTGGTGGTATCCTACCATAAAAGGATACCTACCTGTTACAAAGCTCTGTTCGCGTTCACCTTTTATTTTTAATCAAGTTTTTCCCTAAGGCCATAAATTTGCTTCAGAGTCTTACCGAATTGTCACAGTCCATTTGGACTGCTATGACAAAAATTTCATAGATGGTATAGCTTATGAACAACAGAAATTTATTTCTTACTGTCTGGAGGCTCAGAAGTCCAAGATCACGTGTGGAAGGGGTAAGGAAGCTATTTGTCATCTCTTTATAAGAGCACTCTTTTTGCTCAAGAGGGCTCCATCCTCAAGACCTACTCACCTGAAATTGCTACCTCCACATACCATCCCATGGCAGGATAGGTTTTAACATATGGAATTTAGGGGGACACAAAAATCAGTCGATAGTATAAATTTTACCTGGATGACTATTTCCTGTTTCCCTACCTCTATTTTTTCTCCTTTATTTTTTTTTATGTCACCAAAGGAATTTTTTTCAAGATGAAAATCTGATCATGCTTAAAACATGAAAATGTATTTTTTTTGGTGAGGAGTATAATGTTAAAAAAAATCTTGATGTGACATAAAGGGGCCTTAATTACCCAGGTTGCAAACTACCTTTACATCTATTTCTTGCCTTCACCTCGATCACCCATGTCTTCTATAATAAAGCCATATGAATACCTTGAAGTTAAAAAATGAGGAATTTAGGTAGCTCAAGATGAAAATGATGATAGTGATGATAAAATTTTATAATTGCATTTTCTCTGTCCAAAAGGCTGTCTTAATTTTGTATTATTAGTTGTATGTGTCTTTCAGACACTAATTTCAAATCTAATTCCAGAGTATTACAAGTATCCTTTGCAGCCAATGACATACAGAATGCCAGCTTTTGTGGGACCTCTTTCTTTTTGTGGATTGCTCAAGCTGAACCTCCTACTACATTACTTCTGCACAACAAATTGATCAGTTTCTTCTGCTTCCCAGCAGCAGCCAGGATCTGCCATACAAAGTAATGATTTCTAGCAAAATTTTATGTTGTGTTTCCCCTGCCAACTCCAAAGTGGTCAGCCTCCTTTGGCTTCCTATCCTGGAACTGTGTTGGTGTCTTACAGTAGCCCAGCTGCCACAGCCACAGGCTTTTCTGCTCACAGCTGGCTGAGCTCCAGGTCTTTGTTGCTGGAGATGCTACTGTAACATCTGTTGAGTATGGCATGTATGTATTTACTCTCATCAATCTTAAGAATTTGGGTGTACTTTCCAGGCATCATGCGGCACACATTGTGTAATGAAATCTGTCTTGAAGATAATGCTGCAGATGAAAACAGTAACAGTGTATGATACTAAGAACTAAAAAAAAAAAAACAAAAAAACTTTTGAGTATTTAGATAGCATATGACCACTTTTCTGTGGAATTACCAAGTACAAATTACTTTTAAATGAAATTTGTTTGTATAATGGTTTCAAAAAAATCATTGATTTTTGTTAAGATACCCAATTTTGAATGCCTTAGGAAAAGTACTCATGATTTTAAAGTAATACAAGACAAAGCAAGTGATATAATCACATCTTCCATCTAAATGATCTTTGAAAATATTGCATGAACCCTTTCTTTAGACCATAAATCCAATAAATAATGTTATGACTATGAACATGGTGATTTTATCCATATTATAATATTTCTATGATTTAAACAACCTATCCTGTTGGGAGATCTGCTTGTTTATATCAGTGACTAAATCTGGTAATTATTAAGTGTGATCTTTTGGAAGATTTTAAAAACTCAGGGGTAAAAACTTGTGAGTAAAAGATGAGCGAATCAGCATGTTCTGTTGTTGATGAAAACTTTACATAACGGTAGACAAAAGATTAAGTTACTTAACGATCATGTAGGATAGTTGGGGAAATTATAATATATTTGTGACCGAACTTTGAAAACAATTTGCAACATTTGTCCTGGTAAGCAGTTGTTTTGTGTGTTTGTTTTGTGTGTCTTTTCTCATTTAATTAGTCAAAGAATTTTAGAACCCATCTCTCACATTTTGGTTCATATGTCAGGATTCCTAACTGATATAAAATTAAATAAATTTAAGGTCTTTATAAATCCACATTCTATACTGCAAAAAAGAAACCATTTGCAATGTAAATAATTATACTTTAAATAGTTAGCACTCTACATTTAACACATTAGATTATCACCTAAGCTGCTGTAATCATGAGACCCCAAAACAAAGTATCTGAAATGAAATAGAATTATTTTTCTCCCATAAAAGTCCTGAAGTGAGTGGTCCAACCTGGTGCATAATATTCTTTCATAAGGGCATTTATGGACCCAGGTCTCTTCCATTTTGTTGCTCAGCTATCATCTGGAGAATGGACGCCATCTGCATGCTGAATTTAGGTCATAATATATAGGAAGTCAAAGGAAACAGCTTTGTTTTGACGGAATTTTCATTCCAATCCCACTGAACTGAGTTACATGGTCTTACCTGGCTGCAGAGGAAAGCAGGAAATGTTGTACTTAGCTGAGTAGTCATGTAATCTTGGAGTTGCTATTACTAAGGGATGTAGAGGAAAATAGATATTGAAGGAGTTAGTATTCTGCACATTACCCATTCAATCCCCTTCTTATCAAAAATTAGTGATAGCTTACATTACCTCCCTTCTCATTGTCTCCTGTACCACTCTCTGAATCTTGACTAGGTAGTTGAGATCTTTTGCCATCTATACTGTAATTGATATTAACATTAAAAATATTGTGCAAAATATTTCATTTCACTAATAACAAAGAAGAGCCTCTAAGATGTTCAATGCCAAATTCTTATAATTATTTCTCAGAAGTAAAGGTAAAATCAGATCTCAGGTAACTTAACCCATAGTCCAGACTTCTGTGCCATAAAGAGTGTGATTGGAATTTTATATAATTTTGACTGATTTTCTACACAAAGTTACCCAAGGAAGTGCATTTTAAAGAAGATTGCTAATATGTTGTTGCTATTTCTTCAACTTTATTCATTGACCTTTACTCATTCTTTCCATGCTAATGAATTTGGGTGGGTGAGCTCTATGCAAAAATCGTGGGCAGAGTCTTACTTACTTTAAATTAGGACTTAAGTAGTAAGTTAAATCTTTTTTCTGATCATACATCTACTTTGAGCTAGGAAAATTAAAATGCATAATATTTATGATAAAATTGAATATATGTCTATGATGAAGTCAAAGAATGACTTCCTAAAAATGTAGAGTCAATACTTTGTTGTTAAATCCAAGTCTCTTTAGATTTTTATAAATTGCCTTACTTTAGCAAACTGAACCTCAACTGTGGCTTGCTGGTCACTCATCCACAATTCAGTTTTCTGATAAGACCATCTTGGTTTCTTGGGTACCTGCTGGTAGATTTGATGAGGGCAGCAAATGACCGTATCTTGCATCACTCCCATCTATCAGGAATGCATTAGCCTCATGCTTTCCCAGAGAGGAATTGTTATGAAGTTGTCCAGGACATTAGAATAATATAAAAGTGCATAGCAGATCCACATAGAAAGATCTGATGCTCAACGGAAGTCATATTATGTTTTTAATTTACATTGTAATATTACTTATGAGAAAGTATAAAGTACTTCTTGCTGACATTCTAGCTGTAAATAATGCAAGAGTAAACACTTTAATAATTTCAATTAATTCTGAAGTGTAGCTTTAATTTTTCTAATTACAGCTGATATTTCTAAATCTAAGACTTCTGGCGGAAGTTAGTGAAATCTTTGCTTACCATTGCAGTTACATTATAGAACTTGCTGTTGAAGTGCAGGATGTTTTAATTAAAAATATTTTCTAATCTAAAATAAGCTGTTTTAACTCTTTAAAAAGTTTGAAGTCATGAATTATTTTAAAATGGGTATTAAATGAATTTAGCTGCATTTTTCTATTTCTGTTGATTTGCTATTTCAGTGTTAATAAGATACCAGTTTTTCTTCATGGAGTCAGATGGTAAATCATTGCGTTAGCTCAGTAAATTCATTTGAAGAAATAACTTCTGATAGTCCTCAAAGTGTACTTACACAAGGCTTAGTTTCTTATAAAATTATTTTGGATAGAGAAAATCAAGTAAGACAAATTATTATAGGCTATAAATAAACTACTTAGCATATGTAAATACATATGCATTAAACAATTTTAGTGGACAGTCTTGGTACCAAATAATTACATATTTTGGGAAACAGTATTTGGGAAGCCCTTTTTATGTTCTTTCTTATCTGTAATTCTGGCAATGAAACACTTTTTTAAAGGAATTCTTAGTATCTCATTTGATATTTATAATAACAGAAATAACTCAAAAGATTAGGATGTACCTTACGGAAAAGTCCTTAATAGCAATCACATACATAAAGTTATGAGTGCTTTCCAGCTTTTCTGGAGAAGACCTTTTAGAAAACGCCCAAACATTTTCCCTGTTTGCTTTATTTGGCAAACGTTACACAGATGACCTAAGGCTTGGTCTTTATAACCAAGTATTTCATGGTTTGCACATACTATACTTAATTTTCATGCAACACCACCAAATGTTATTCTAAAGTTAAGTACAGATGCTGTGGACAATTATAAGAGTTTTAATTTATAGTTTAGCCAATTCTCACATACTGAAATTATATTTCTCCTGATAAAGTCAATTCCTTTTCTTTAACTTCTGTTCTTGACTATCAGCTTATATTCAAATCCTACCAGTTCTTCAACATGTTTACTATTACACCTACTTGGAAGGTATAGATAAATTTCACCAATGCTCTACTTAATAAAAATAATTAATGTATACATTAAATTACCCACCCATAAGAAATAATAGTCTATTTAAATATGTCTGCTTTTTTAGTTTCCTTTTTTTAAAAAGAAAATTTTTTTTTTAAGATTTTATTTATTTATTTTTAGACAGAGGGGAAGGGAAGGAGAAATAGCAATGTGTGGTTGCCTCTCACATGGCCCTCACTGGGGACCTGGCCTGCAACCCAGGCATGTGCCCCAACTGGGAATCGAACCGGGACCGCTTGGTTCCCAGCCCGCGCTCAGTCTGCTGAGCTACACCAGCCAGGCAGTTTCCTTTTTTTATACTGCCTTTAGAATAGATATCAGTCATTGTTTATAACCACAAAATATAGTATTATTTAAGAAAAAATTATCTTAGTAATTGATAGCCTATCAGGGTCTAATCTATTGCCTGTGTATGACAGGGACTCAGTAAATGTGAGTAAATTAATTAACATATATGCAATCACACATATGTGTGTAATATATATTATATATAAACATAATTAAGTACTTTAGGGAAATTTTAATAATGTTATTTTCTTTCTGTGTTCAATATACATTCTGTAACAAAATAAATGATTAATACATTTGATTACAAAAGAAGCAGCTTGCTATTTTTAAATACAGTGTTTAATAGTAGCATTACTAAGGAACCTGGATTTTAGAAATAGTCACACTTAGGTCATTTTTAACTACTAATTACTAGATTCTTTTTTTTTTAAGATTTTATTTATTTATTATTATTTTTATTATTTTTTTAAGATTTTATTTTTAGAGAGAGGGGAAGGGAGGGAGACAGAGAGGGACAGAAACAGCAATGTATGGTTGCCTCTCACATGGTCCTCACTGGGGACCTGGTCTGCAACCCAGGCATGTGCCCTGACTGTGAATCGAACCGGGACCCCTTGATTCCCAGCCCACGATCAGTCCATTGAGCTACGCCAGTCAGGGCTATTTATTTATTTATTTATTTATTTATTTATTTATTTATTGAGAGAAGGGAAGTGAGGGAAAAAGAAAGGGAGAGAAACATCAGTGTGTGGTTGCCTCTCACGTGGCCCCACTGGGGACCTGGCCTGCAACCCAGGCATGTGCCCTGACTAGGAATCAAATCGGCAACCCTTTGCTCCACAGGCCCAAGCTCAATCCACTGAGCTACACCAACCAGGGCAATTACTAGATTCTTGATCTTCTGCTATTTACTGTGTCAGCAAACTTTAGTTTTCTCATCTGTAAAGCAGATCTCTTATTATCTACCTGAATATGTTTTTGTAGCATTGTCAGAAAGCAATTGCAGGTATAAATGCACAAGTATATTTGCATGTATGTAACTGTGACTGTGGAGGACTAGAAGGAAATTATTTGAAAGGAACATAGTTTTAATTAAGCTTTTTTAAAACTATAAATCATGTGCATAAAGGGGTAAAAGTAATGACAATATCTGGTCCTTTCTCTTAGATCCTGTAGTTCTTAATTAATATGCACTGGACTAATGCCTATGCATTTTTTCCTCTTATTGCATCCAATTATATCCCATTCTTAATGTTTAAAGTCTTACCTTAATTTTCTTATGAAAAATGATTCTGTTGTATTTGCTTTTTTCCAAGTTAAGTAGCTATAACTTATAGAAAAATATTTTTAAAATGCACTTTAAGGTGCGCTTTGGAAAACAGCTAATGCAGATCACTAACATGTACATAGTTCTAATTTTAATTTATTACAGAAATACATAATGACATTCATTAATCAAATAAAAAAGCTCCCAGAACTATTACATAATGTGAGCAAATTATATTTTAAGGTATAGGTATTACTCTGAAACTACTCAGCGTAATGAGCCAAAAAACAAAATCCAATTGCCTATGGAAGATCAATGGATTTCATGAGTCAACAGAAGGAAACGTGTCTTTCTGAAAAGCCTGAGTTATGTTTGTTTGACTTTAGAAATTTTTAAGCCAAGAGAGCTTACTGAATTGTCACTGATTTTTTCCAACTTATTTGAAAGTAATTATTGGTTATTTGAGGGAAAATTCATGTAAAGCTATTTAATTAGTCATAAATTGCCTCATTATCTTTTATAGTTCATCTGTTTTTATTTTTAATTTACTTTTCACCATTAGTTTTATTTAATTAGCAATTAACTTTTAAAAAAACTTATTTAAAGCAGCTGCCTAGATAATTAATACAGTTCTAGGGATTTCTGTAGATACAATAATATGTTAATGGATACTTGGATTTGACCTATGCTCCTTTTTTTTTTTAAATCTGTAAATGTAACCAGAGTTAGACAAGAACCACACAATATAAGCAAATTAGTTATTTTAAATTCTGAGGTTAACATATGGTCTAATTATCTACTATAAAAATTACCATTTGAATAATCAAGTCAACCTGTCCTTGAGCTTTTGGAGGGGGTACTTTTCTGAGTGTTGTTTTTTTTCACTTCTTGACAACCTGAAAGTAAAATTCACATCACTTCTACCTCTTTAAAGTGCAAATTATTCCATAGAGAAGTAGCATTTTTCATTTAACTATATACTGACAAAGATAGGCTCAGAAATGTGTATCCATACTTCAGTGTAAGGATACCAAGTATTTTATCCTCAGCTGCCCTTACCACACTCCTTTGAACTACTGGACATCTTGTGGTACCTCATCAGACAGAATAATTGTGGCAAGGGTGTAACCTTGTACCTCTGAAGAAGTCCCTTATTGGATGGATGGTGTGAATCTCATTGGATGGATGGTGTGAATGACTAAGTGGGTCAGCCTCAGAAGATTGCAAGCCATTTGTTCTCATTAGGCTGCCAGACATAAAATCCAACAACATACCAGGTTGTTTGAGAAATGCAGCAATTTATTGGAGGCATTTTTATACCTGCCTCTCTCAAAGCAATCAGCAGTTCAAAGAACATAAATTAACTGAAAATTCAGTATAAACAGCATCACTTTATTTTTGCTATATTAAACTCCTTGCTTGCATTTGGACTGATTTGATATTAATCAGTGATCGTAATTTTATAGGTGCTTTACCTTCTTGAGTTTAGTTAAATGAAGATTGAAATAAAAAAGGCATTTCTGGTGTCACTAGTGAAGACTGTAAAAGCAGTCCCCAGACATGTGCAATACAATTTCTCCTTTATTTATTTGTAAGGGAAATAGGAAACCCAACCTCTCTCAAAACTAGAGGAAAACTGCCTTTTGTAATTACTAGTAAAGGAAATTATACAAACTGCTTGTTTAGGCTTATTCCACACAGTGGATGACAACTAATATAAATGATTCAAAATAAGTAGGAAAGATAGAAAGAAGCACAACTCAAAAGGGGGTTTAACATTTCTTTTTGGGAAGAAAGGGAAAACCTAAGTATTTCCTGTTTTAATGATAGTGATTTTTGCTATGTGCTGAATATATGTTTTTGAAAACAAAGAAGGCTGTCATAACAATGAGAAAGAAATTACTTAAATAGAAAAAAGTACCTTCCTGAGGTAGAAAAAAGTTTTTAAAATGATAAATTTTCTATTTTCTGTCTCTGGAGGTAAGAAAAAGAAATATTCGTCAAGGTTACAAATAGACTTAGATTTTTTTTATACAAATGCATATCTTGCTTTAAGCTTCCCTTCATTTGAAAAATAGTTCATTGAAATCTCTATGGCTCAAGTTCTAAAATGTTGTCTGCTGAAATTCTTAGAAGAATTCCCAATTCTCTCTGTATCAATATGAAGTGTGTCATATATATTGAAACTGGATTATTCATGATGGATCCTTAGAGACATACAGACATATTTGGGACAAGAACACAGTTCCAAAGCTACTTGGTGACCTCCAAATTCCTCTGTTTATACACACACACACACACACACACATACAAAACTTCATGGTCTAGGCTTAACCAGCCTATAAGTATACAATGAGGTCATATTTGCAAAAATGCCCAATTAAGAATGACCCTGAGCTCCCATGTTTTTAATTGCAGGACTTTTGGGCCTTAAACAATGTCCATTTTAATGTTTTATGTATTTCTTCACGGGCAATCACTCTTACATGTGCTCTAGAACTTTATCACCAAAATTCTGGTCAGTGGACCTGCAGCATGTTTATCACCTGGGAACTCCTTTGAACTCCAAGGTCCCAGCCTGGGCCTTCCGTTGACAGAGGCGGTTCCTATGAAAGTTTGAGAAGCACTGCTTTAGAATTCAACTCTGTGTCTTTATGACTTGGTTTACCTGTCAAAGTGCCTGCAACTTTGTATACTGCCAGGGGACGTAGTGAGTCACTGCTTGGTCGTGTGTAATAGAAGTGGCTGTTATCTGTACCTGGGGTTACAACTCAGTCCTTATGACATGCTTATAGTGTTCCATCCCTTCATATTTTCTCCCAACCATGCTGTAATTGTAATTTTTCTGACATTTTTGGGATAAAGACATTTAGTAAACCTAAAGTGTAACTTAGAATTGTCTGCTCAATTCAATTTCTTCTAGTCCACAGGCTCAGACTTGGCACCGGGGTCCTTGTAGGGTACCTCCTCACTTAGCTCTGAGTCCCTTGCCATAAGATACCTTTTCACAAATATTGGGCTTTTGTTTTTGAGGAGTTGAGAGCCAAATCCTAGGAAGTTTTTACAGAATAAGAAGATTCTAACTCACTTCAGTGTAACACTTATCATTAGAGTTCTCATTGGTTGATCTAGGTTAGCTATTATATTAATGATCTTATTATAAAAGCTGTGAAACAAATTATTCTCAAACTTAGTAGCTTAAAACAACTAACACTCATATTTAGGTGTTTCTGGGGTCAGGAATTTAGGAGTGGCTCAATAGGGTGGTTCTTCCTCGGATTTTCTTAAAAGGCTGCAATGCCAGGAGTGGAGGTAAGGGGGATGTGGGCACCTTGGCCTAAGTCTACACTGAGGCTTCAGTTTTTTGCCACGTGAGTTTACTATGGCTGTTTATGACGTGGCAGGAGAGAGAGAGTGAGGGAGGTAGAGACCAATGGAAACAAACACCATGGTGCCTTTCGTGACCTAGTTTCCCAGCTTCATCACCACTTCCACTTGAACCACCACTTCCACCTGATTGTGTTCAATAGAAATGAGTCACAGGAGTTGGTAGTCACTGGGGCCATCTCGGAGGCTGCCTTCCACAGTCTTTTTCTCAGCTTGATTGGTAAGTGGTCTTCTTTCAAGATATGACCTTGTTCTCTGCTTCCAACTAGGCCATGTCACCATATTGTACACTAAATGTCACCATATTATACTAGACATACATTAAGATTAACAGTAGGTCTTCTTTGTATTGTTTTAAATAACCTTCCGCATTGGTTGACAACTCTTCTGAAATCCTTTCTGAAGCCTTACAAAACAGCTCCTCATCTCTTGCAAATAACTCACAAACCAAAACAAGACAAAATGAGAGATCTACAAGATCCTTTGACTTTCAGGAAAACAATAATATAAGCATGGATGTTTCTATTTACATACATATAAAATACACAAATATTTCTTACCTTAAACTTGTTGTCCACTCGCAATACCACCCTTACGCACATGCAGGCTTGCATGCATGCAGATGATTTGCATCATGTATCAGGTATTCAGTTTTCAATAGGAAATATCTGCATCAAGGTTAATGGTGTTTATGTGGTTCTCCACTAGGAGTATGGGATGGGTTGTTGGTTTGCATTTGTGAAACTAAAGGGATTTTGAACAGGTTGCTTAGATAATGAAAGAGACTATTTCAAAGAGCAAATTTGATAGAAAATGGATAAATATATAATAGCATTATCTCACAATGGAGTACTATACAGTGAGCAAAAGAATACAGATTTACTCATGCGTACAAATGTCAGAACGTTAGAATATTGCGTGCTTATACAAAGTTATATATATATAATATATTTTCATTCATCTGAAATTCTAAAACAGACAATACTAATTCATACTGTTAGAAACCAGACCAATGGTTGCCTGAGAGAAGCAAAGATATAGAAGAGTGGGCATTTAATAATTTTTGGATAATAAAACTGTTCTGTATCTTGGGATAGTGATTACATGAATATAGCTATATGACAAATTAATGTGTTAACTTAAAATGGGTGTATTTTAATTAATTGTACATAAGTTATACCTCAATAAAATGGATTTTAAAAATGTAAAAAGAAAATGAGTTTGCTATTTCACATCGTGTGGGCAACAGTATGTGCAATAGTTGGGTGACATTTTCCAACTTCTAGCTACTCTTACAAGATAATGTGAACTGAATTTCAACCTGAGTATTTTGATTCATATAACCTTTCCTTAAGCATTATATTTGAATCTTATGGATTATTGCCTTTATTAGTCGAACATACCTCAGAAGTTTGATTTTGAAAGTACGACATTGTAGATCACTGCTGTCGTTACCTTTGACACAGTTGTCAAACTTGGATGATACGACTTGATCTATTACCTTTTTAATGTTTTATTTATTTTTGTACTTCTTTTCTTAACTTGAGTTTCTATAGGTCTTATTATCCACTGATTACAAATGGTGTCACATTAATAGTAATAACACATTTCACTTTTATTGAACTTTTCTAGTTTATACATATACTTAGGAAAATGATTCCCAAGTATTTTGGTGAGCCCCAGGCAGATATTTCACATGTGCTCAAATGCATTCAATCAGATGACAAAGGAGCTGTCCCTTGGCTTCTGCAGTGCTTTCCTCTTTTCTTGATTTGAAGCCTAGTACTGTGTGATACCATGTCCACCTGACACCTATGGCTGCCACTAGATTCATGAGGTTCTGCTCTCTCCTGTCAGGAATTCACTGGGCTCAGAGTTTCTATTCTGTCTTCTAGATGTAACCCTGGAGAGGCCTCTCACTGTTTCCATGGCAATTCATCAGTAAGCTAGACAAGAATGTGTTCTCCCTGTCCCCTCTTTAAATGTCTGTCATACTTTGCTATCGGATTGCTGCTTATGCTCTAATGCCTCAGTCCATTTATTGAGGGAGTTCCTTCAGTTTTACTTACAAGCTCCCTTGTATGTCTTTTCTTGTTCCATTGGACTCACATGTGAAACAGAACTCAGGGTAATTTGAAAGACTGGTTCTACACTTCACTGTTAACGTCCTTTCTTCTCCTGTAACTAAATCTTTTTTATTTGGTCAAGTTTAGCAGGTTGGCCTCCCTCTTCTCTTGAGCTATGTTCCATTTCAAGGATATTCTAGTTTCTCTTGATAACAAAATTTCTCCTGGCCCATTTGACTTGTTTATTAGGCCCATACAGACATCTCTGACATTCCAGGCCTATTAAGTCATTGAGAAAATCTTTACTTAGTTTCTCCATCTGCAAAATGAGAGTGTGCTACTTCATTAATGCTTCAATAAGATCTTGTCCCTTCATAAGGCTCATTATATTTCAGAGGTGAAATAGATAATATAAAATTTAAATATATATTAAATGTTATTATTAAATACTAAGAAGAAAAAATAAAGCACTGAAGAGTTGTAGGAAGTAGTGGTGTAGTGTGTAAAATATAAATAGGGGGTCACAGAGGCTTTCACTGAAAAGAAGGCATTTGAGGTAAAAGTTTATGGAATAGACATGTTTAAGTGTCTTCCAGCTTCTTATTCAGAAGACATTAAAGGTGATAATTTTTCACCTTGAAATATACTTAGTAATTCCTTCTTTAGTAGAACATTTTAATAATAAGCAGTGTTTCTATATTCAGTGTGCACATTTTAATTTTGAATACTGGCTTTCAAGTCTAACTCTGGTGCTCTCCTACCCTCAATAGCATCAGTATTGCAATATGAGTTCTAATTCTGTGGCTGGGCATTTATCCAGGAAAATGAGATTAAAACTCTATTTTTGGTTTGATTGTTTAATCATGTGTTTGTTTGTACACCAAGCCACAGTGGCATCCTAATGGTCCCCTATAGGCATAGTTACTAAATAGCACTGGCGAGAGCGCCTTCGAGTGGAGAATGCCCGCTTCTGAAATTCTCATTTTGTCATGAGTACCATGCCAATCACTTTCTTTATATTGCTTTCAAAATATAACAGACCCTGGAGTTAGACAGATTTTGATTTGAATCTTGGCTCCTAAATGTAATGGCTGACCAGGTGTTGATACCACTTAATTATGTGTTGTTGTTGAGCACATTTTGAGTTGAGCATTATGTAATGTACTGAAGATAAAAGGGTTCCCAAAAGAAGCACTATCATACAATTAGTGTTTGTGTTCCCTTAGATGAGTTATCTCATTATCTTTCTAAAACATAGCACTTTATAACTTACAAAGCATTATATCCACTGACCTACTAAATACTTAGCACAATGGGTATTAAATTTATCTTCTGTGGGGATAAACTTTGTGTATGAGCATATATCCTTCTACTAAACTAAGAATGTGACCATTTTGTCAGCAAGATCTGCTTTCATTGAACTTTTGGTTTTATCCCCTATTTTCAGCTTTCATTGAGTTCTCTCTGTGTTCCCGTCTTTCATCTGTGTTTGTAGAGCACTTCTATCTATGCCTAAGCTCTGGTTCCCACACTAGACTATGTGAAAGTGTGCAAGGCAGAGACCAGATCTCCAGTTTGGTATCGTTCAGTACTGAGAACATGGTATAAGATAGGGGGCCCAAAAAAGCCCAGAATGGTCTTTTAAAGGATAGGCCCCTTGCATCACAGGGTTTCCCTGGCTAGGTGAGTGTTCTGAAAACCCATCTGTATCAGTGTACCAGTTGGCATTGTGAGAGGCTGCACTGGGTTTCAGTGAATTTTTTTGAAGGCTTTCAGTGCATTTACCCATTTCATAATGGGTGATTTATGAGCACACCTGCCCACACCACACTGAGTGGTCAGCAGTTCTAACCCAAACCAGCATGACCCATCCTCCCTATTCACCTGAACTTGCCTGGAATGACTTTTTTGTTTCCCTGGATGAAAAAAGTCCTCAAAGTGAAATGTTTTTGACAACATGAAACAAAAAATGGCAGAATCACTAAAAGACATCAAAATCAACGAGTTCAAAAACTATTTTAAGCAGTGGAAAAAACATGTCAATAGGTGTATGTCGTGAGTGTATGTTTGCAATATAGTCTTTCCCATAAGTGAGCTGGGCAACTTCTTGGCTAGTTACCTTCTGAGTAACCCAGCACCATGGAATAGACAAGAGTCACATGAGTAACTGCCATTCACTCAGTTTTGTTGAATGCACATTCACTCAAAATAGAATATCAACATACATCAATATCCTACTCACACTCTAACAGTCTAAGAGAAATATAGCACACATAACAATCAATGGGGGATAACAAACCTGAGTCCCAGAGTCTCAGTCTGCAGGTCCCGGAGACAGCACAGTGGGCAAGGGAGTTGTCAGCATTTTCAAGGAGGGATCTCTGGAGCCAGTGGGCAGCAGGGCAGATGAAGTCCTTAGTCCAGCAGGGCAGAGCCTCAGCTGCCGATGCCCGGGGAGATCAGTGTAGTGTGGAGCAGCACTCTGGTGTGTCGAGCTCAGCTGTCTCAGCAGTGAACTGAAGCCTGCCACAGTTCTACCCTTGAGAGTGGTGAACTCCACCCTTCTGGGACATTTGATAAATATCTTAGCACCCCTGATGCCAAGTGGGGACTTTCCCCAGGAGCCTGTCTGTGGGTGGTCCCACTCTTCAGGTACAACTTTTCTGGTCATGTGTGCAGATATTTTAGGTGTGTCTCCTTTCCACCTGTATCTAGTGTGACTTAGGTAGTTTCCCTCTTGAACCAAGGGTCATGGCTGACTGGCAGCCATTGTGGCTGATCTGAGTGACTCCAGTTTGTTTTATATATTTTATGCTGTCTTGACCGGACCAGTGCCATTTTATCGGTCCTGTTCTCCACAGTGTATTGCATCAAATGGAGAGAACTTTGAAGGTGACTGAAGATTAAACATGTAAGAATAAATACACAATTTTTTAATAAATATATTCCAATTTTGGGGGGGTCTACCCTTATATATGAAAACAGTCCTTAAGTCAGGAAGTGTAAGTGAACGTGTTATGTCCTCTGGTGACAGTTATGTGCTCCCGTCCCTTCAGTTTCTCCAAATCTCAGTTTCCTCTTCTGAAAGAGTGGATGCGACTGTGCTGTGCCTATCTGAGGGTTGTGGTGAGGGGTACATACAATCACGTGGGTCGGGCCCATTTAAAATTCTGTTATCCAAATGTTATTACCTCCTCTTCTTGTTATCTAACTTCTCTTCCACCTTATAATAATAATAATTATTATTATTATTATCATCATCATAATCATTATTATGTTTTCATATTTAGGAAGAAGATGCTATTTGGATTAAGTTGAAAAGGCTTTACATGTCATAGATGCTCATTAATTCAAGTTGATAATGCTTATTGAGCCTTTATTAGGTCCATAGCACTGGAATACATGCTGTATAGATACTGGTGATGAACACAATTTTCTTCAGTATGTACTTCCATAGAGAACATTTTAATGTTCCCACCCAGGGAAAAATAATCCTAAGGGAGGCAGGCCTGCAGAAGCCCGAGCTTCTCTCTATCCCTCCCTCCTAGCTGAAAGTAGGCCCTTTGCTGTCAGCTGCTCGGACTTGGTGCGTTGTCTGTCACGGAACATCTCTTTCCGCTTCCGCTTTCACCACTTCGCTCTGTCAATTCAATAACAACTCCAGTGATTTCTGATGAGTGCTAAAAATCACCTCAAGATTTTAACACTGATTATATTTATTAGGGGTTTCATTTCTAGGATCTTTTTTTTTAAAGATTTTATTTATTTATTTTCAGAGAGAGGAGAAGGGAGGGAGAAAAAGCAATGTATGGTTGCCCCTCACATGGCCCTCACTGGGGACCTGGCCTGCAACCCAGGCATGTGCCCCGACTGGGAATCGAACCGGGACCCTCTGGTTCCCAACCCGCGCTCAATCCACTGAGCTACACCAGCCGGGCTCATTTCTAGGATCTTGATGGTGAAATAGTCTTTTTAATGTCTACTCTTAAATTGTATAGAGAAACATAGCTAAGATAGTGCTGTGTAAAATGCAAAGGATTAATGAATGAGCATTAACACTTTATAGGGTTAACAAACAAAATCTTTGTAAACTGAGAGTAGTTATCCATCTCAAAGTTTAATTATCTTGACAACAACAAAAAATCACTTATAAATGGCATGCGTGTGTAAATGCATGCACCCATAAGCTTTTGAAAAATCCTTTGACAATTGACAATATCTTGCTCTTTTCTAAATATCAAGTAAGAGGAAATAGCACTCTATACATTTTAGTCATTTCTACATTTTGATTTTCAAGAAATTTTTATGCCCATAAGCTAACTTTATGAAACACACATAAGAATGTAATTCATTCTTTTGAAATTCTTGCTAGCGTTGTGTTTTGTTTCCCTAAGACAGCCTAGAGAAGGCTTATTCTCACAAGCTACTTTAGGTAGAATTGTCATATAATTTTTATACCCCCTTAAAAAAGTGCTTTTTGACATGTTTCCTGAATATTTTCATTCTCGTGAGTGTTCCTTTCTGTGTCACTTTTTATTGAACTGAATCTAGCAATTTGAGTTTGGCATGATACCAGTCTATATTTAGCATTCTGTCTTGCAAAACTCTTCCCCCATCTCCAGAAGAGGCCTCTGTGAAGGCTACAGAGATATAAGGTTCACAGTTTTTTTTCATCTTATGCTTGTAATTCCTGCTATTTAATCCTAGAAAAATAATTGTGTGCCATTAGTGAGTCTACTATATCTCTCATTTCAATATTGTGGGGTGACATGTATTTGTCTGACAACAAAAATACTAATCTCAGAAAAATTTTTGATTATTTAAATCTCTTATAATTTATTTTTATGTAAAATTTTATTGGATTGTGTTTTGAAAAGTACATCTTACCTATATGGCTTCAGATAAATATCTCATGCTAAGTATCTCCCTTTAGAACATTTCTCATAGATTTCTCTTAAATCTTCTCATAGAACATTTATATTTATAGTTTTGTACTAATATGGTATTCCTTTCTAGGTATGTACATTAAATTTCAGGTCCTCCTTGCTAACCTAGTTACATCACTGAATATAAATCACCTACATTTCATGCATTTTTGTTTAGTTTGTGAGATGTTATTTTTGTTATCTAAGTTGTTAAAAATATTAAAAAATGGAAAAGTCAGCTGTTATCCTGAAATGCCTCCAATGTTTTGACAGGGTCCACTTCCCTAGCCACTGGTGTGTGTGTTTTATCTGCTAATCAGAGCTTTTTTGTAGTCATAGTAGTTAGAGATACGTTAAATTTCTCCCTTTTTTTTTAATTTAAAGAAAAAAAGCAACATGTGAAACAGGCTTCTACATTCAGTGTGTCTGTTGCTGCATAGTTAACGTGGTGCAATATGAGATTTCTGCATGAAATTTTCAGCCCTGAAATTCTTTCAGATCGGAAGTATTCATTTTCTAAAAGCCTTTTGGGGAAATGTAAATATTTCATTTTGAATTGGAGACTATGTTAATTTTTTGCTTCTAAAGATGAATTTATTTAATCAGATAAGTTATTATCTAACCAATAATATTGGATGCGAGTTAGAAGGGTGTATGAAAGGTACAGAGAATGAGATACTGTTTTAAGATGGCTTTACATGGAAGAATTGCACAAATACCGATGAATGGGAGAAAAACAAAATATTAATAATTATTATTATAAATTATTTCACAGTTTATTTTAGGGGTGTTCAAGATTTTAAAACATTATTCAAAAATGATAAAATTAGTTCATTTTAGATCATCGTTATTTATTATTTGTTTGAAAGCTCAAATTTGTTAAATTGTATGTCATGCTATTTTTGGCTTAGGCATAGTTTGTGGGATGCTGTCAAAGGTCCAGCAAAGAAATGAATGTTTCTTTGACACTGGGGTCAAATTTATGGTCAGAAAGAGTCCAAGAGGTTTCTACATGTTAAAAAACTGGAGCCAGATAGCCAGATATTCTTTGTTCATTCATGTATTCAAAACTTTTCTGCCACCAACTCCATGTTATGTCTTTGAACAGATGGAGAGGATCAGGTCCTTTCTCTCAGTGGATTATCTCTACTGGTGTATGTTATTTGTTGGGATGCATATAGTTTACTCCTCCCACTATGTTAAGAAAGAATGATAATAATATAGTAAGCACATAGTTGAAAAAGTATATGTATAAACATTTATGACTATATTCATTTGAGAACCAAAAAATTCATGCTGTACTATGGATTCAGGGAATGAGATCTCAATGAATGATGAACTATACTTCTTAGTTGAAACATATGCTTTTATTTCTCTTTTTAAAACTATTTTATTTATTTATTTTTAGATAGAAGGGAAGGGAGGCAGAGAAGGAGAAAAACATCAATGTGTGGCAATGTGTGGTTTCCTCTTGCACACCTCCTACCGGGGACCTGGCCCATAACCCAGGCATGTGCCCTGACTTGGAATCGAACCGGCGACCCTTTGGTCCTCAGGCTGGTGTGGACAAGGCTTATTTTTTGTATACTGAGACTTGATTTTATGAAATACTTACCAGAACATATAATTAAGCAGAATATCAGGATATATAAACATTCCATTTTGCTTGATGAGCTTGGGTCAGTGTTATAATATACAAATCACTCAATATCCTCTTCAGTATCTCAGTTGAAATCATTAGCATATTGATTATACTTGTAAATTTTTATAAAATCCATTATAAATTCCCTACCATAACTGCCAAGTCCATGGTTGCCATCAGCCCATCAGTCCTTTTTCACTCTCACAGTGTTTATCTCTCACTCTGTCCTCTTCTGATTTCATGGCTCATTTTTGGGTCTCTTTCTTGGTAATATCCCACATGCCATTATTTTTATCACTTTCTTTTATACTGTATTCTTGAAGATGCTATTACCCATAAGCAATACTTGCTTGGCTAGACTTAATCATAGATTAACTCAATATTATTAATTCATGTTCTTGTCTCTGTCAAAAATAGGTCTCTCCTTTGCTTCCCTCCACCCCATCATTTTTACTTCTATTATTCCTTTATATATTAGCTAGAATATTAGTTCCTATTATGTAAACCATTTCTGTCACTGCAAACTAGGTTGGATTACCTCATTATTGACTTTCAAACTAGCTTTGAATTCTTTCTTTACAGTATTCCAGTTGCAATTATTTGTATAATTTTTCTTTTGTTTAATGTTATTAATTCTTCTAGAATATGTTTTTTTTTTGGCAGAAGTTCAGTGTCTGTATTGCTTACACAATTGTCCAGTGCATGGGAAGAATTCAGTTAATTTATATTAAATGGATGGATATGTATTACATCTGTGCTAAAATGGAAATAATAAAAAAAATACATGAGTAGAAATACCAGAGATATAGTGGAGGAGACTGCTAGGCTCTTTTCAAATTTTGAGTCTGTGCTCTTTCTATATGAAAATGAAACAATAAACGTATCTACATAATATGAGTGTAGTAGAAAATACACTGACAAAATATATATTTTATTAATGTGACTTGGATAATTATAATATTAATTCTATATTAATATGAATACAACATCAATTTTACCTTTTGTTTAAATCATATCTTTTAGAGTGGGACAGAACACCAAGCATTTCATGACCTCCATTCATGAAAAATGTATAATGGCTGATGCTGCTTACTGTTGACCGATATTTTTGCCCAAATGCCCGTTAATCCAGGAGCATGTTGAGTTGCATTTGACTCTAAAAATGATTTGTTCCCATATAACATGGTGTACTTTCTGTGAGGAATAAAGGGCAAGACCTCTAAGAAGTTTTCTAAGACTTCTAAGAAGCACTTTATCAAATCTCTAGAAAAAAAATGATCTTTGATTTTTCACCTCTGCCAAAAGGCTGCCATAGTATCCCAAACATTTCCAACTTCAAAATTCAGGCATCCTTCAGTGACAGGTCTTATAAATTCAATGTTCTTGGTTTGAACTTTTTGTTTGTGATACTGTCAGAGGATTCTACTTTCTTATAGCAGTGTAGCTTGGTGATGAGTATCTTGTGAGAACTACTACTACTAATAAAATATAAGAACCTATATTTGAAAGTGTCTGTCTATGGGGAACTTAAATATATTCAGTTTTAAAAATATCACTTCACTTCTACTTAATACTATGATCTACCTCGGAAATGCTCTAACTGCTGTGACTAAACTGAGTCATAGTGAAACAAAAAAAAGTTGACTTACCCAATTAGCACAGCAAGTGAGTTGTCTCACTCCAGCATGTAGTGGGTAATTATGCAAAAAACACACAGACCCTGCTGAACTGGCATTAATTTGATTCTTGGTCACTATCACTGAGGATTGCACTAAAGCCCCAAATTAGCTGAAATTATGAATGCCCCTGCCTGGCCACTCTTTGAAGAATACTATAATAACTTTTGATAAATAATTCATTTCTTTAACTGCCCCTGCCATGACTTTCATTAAAATGTTAAAAAAGAAAATTTACATTGTTGGCTAAGTATATAAATAAACAGGTTAACAGTTTATAAACTTGTCAATCTCCTTTCAGCATTAGTGTGGTTATAATTATTTTGTCTTGATTGCATATATCTATATTTATATCCATACCTTTCCTCAAAATTTAGAATACAATTAAATCCACTGCTTCATTTTAAGATTGACATAGTTCTTCTGAGACTTCATATTGTTTCTCATTTGTTGAACAAATACTTGTACAGTACTTTATATGCACCAAATACTATTCT
>PVJI01017473.1:0-35576 GCA_004026765.1 Micronycteris hirsuta
CACTCCAATGTTCATAGCAGCACAATTTACAATAGCCAAGTGCTGGAAACAACCTAAGTGCCCATCAACAAATGAGTGGATCAAGAAACTGTGGTACATATACACAATGGAATTCTATGCAGCAGAGAGAAAGAAGGAGTTTATACCCTTTGCAACAGCATAGATGGAACTGGAGCGCATTATGCTAAGTGAAATAAGCCAGGCGGTGAGGGACAAATATCATATGATCTCACCTTTAACTGGAACATAATCAACAAAAGAAAAAAGCAAGAAAAACATAACCAGAGACATTGAAATTAAGACAGTCTAACAATAGCCAGAGGGGAGCGGGGAGGGGGCTATGGAGAGAAGCGTTTTCAGGAACTACTGTGGAGGACACATGGACAGAACCAAGGGGGAGGGTAGAGGCAGGGGTGGAAGGTGGGTTTGGAGTGGGTAGAGGGGAGGGGAGAGGATGCAGACAACTAATTGAACAACAAAAACTTTTAAAAAAATAAAGAATATTCATTTAACTCTGAATTTCAGATAAACAATGAGCATTTTTCAGTTTCAGCATATTCCAAATATGACATGGGACATACGTAGAGTAGGAAAAAAACTTATTTATTGTTTATTTGAAATTCATACATTAATGGATAGCCAGTATTTTTATTTGTCAAATGTAACTAGGATATTAGCAGTAAGGAAGTAAAAAGGGATAATATTCTAAATATATTTTTAAGGTAACACCATCAGCATTTATTTGATAATTTATTGGCTGTGAGGTATGAGAGAAGGATATTAATCAAGAATGATTTTAAGGTGTTTTTTTTTAACTGAATAACTAGAAAAATAGGAGTTGCTATTAACTGGAATAGAGAAGGGTGCAGGTGGAGCAAATTTAAAGGGAAAGAGCAGGATCTTACATTGAGTGGTAGATTAATGGTTATTTCTTATTTTTATGCATTTTAACTTTAAAATAGGTAACAAATATTTCATAAGAAAAATAAACAATTAAAAATACT
This sequence comes from Micronycteris hirsuta, assembly GCA_004026765.1. Lineage (NCBI taxonomy): Eukaryota > Metazoa > Chordata > Mammalia > Chiroptera > Phyllostomidae > Micronycteris > Micronycteris hirsuta. The sequence continues at coordinate 1,005 of PVJI01017473.1, forward strand.
ATTCTCAAAAGAAAAAAAAAGAAAGTGATAAAGACCAGTGGAAGTTGTAGGCTTGACTTACACAACAGCTACTTAAAGAAAAGACTAAGCAACCACAAGTAGCTTGTTGTATTTTGAGAAAGCTAGAAGACATTGTCCGCCTGCATAATGTCCTGAATGCCTGGTGTTGTATATTTCTGTAGTAAATTACATTCTATGTAAATTATGAAAGTAAGCATGAACATAGTTATTTAAACTGTATTAACAGAATTACTTTTTCTCCTTGTCCTAGTGTTAAGACACGGCCAGTGCGGATGCCTCCAGGGTATCAAGCAGAACTCGTTATTCAGTTGGTGTGGGTGGATGGTGAACCCCCTCAACAGATTACTAGTCTTGCAGTAAACTCAGCATATGGGATGTAAGTAGCTAAACATTCTTTCTAATTGTTATTATTTATCTAATATGTTGATATATTTAGATATTTCCTTTAAAATGCTTAAATATAGAAAGAAGCCCTTACCTGAATTTTTATTAGATAAAAATGGTATAAGAAAAATAATCATCTAAACATAAACTATGATTATTTGTTCTTTCTCGATGTCAAAGTTGTGATAGTATTTCCACTTTTAATGTTGTTAGCAAGTTGTTAGGATGTTATTACACTTATATTTTTTTGTTTGTATGCTTCTACACTTACATATTTTTGTTGGTTTTGTTTGTTTTTCTATTGTTTTTCTTTTTGTGTTTCATTTTGAATGCTAGAGTCAGATTCTTTAGGATTCAAATCCTCATTCTGCTTCTTTCTAATTGTTGGGTCTTAGGAAAGTTACTTAAATTTCTGTGCCTTGTTTCTTTATCTGTAAAATGAGGATAAAATGTCAAGAGGGTTAAATGTATTAGTACATATAAAATGTATCTTTTATGTTCAGAGCAGGATACACATGTCATATTCAAGATAGGAAAATTTGAGTTTTTAATAAACGTATTATTTATCTAGGATCTAGAGCAACAACACGATAGTGAGGTAAGCCAGGGCTAGAAAGAACAGTACTTTATTACCATCTGTTAAAGAATAACTTGAAGACATAGCTAATTATTACCATGTTATTTACTTGAATACTAAGTGAAGCAATAATACATTGACCTTATCTAACAAATACAAAAACAGAATTTATATGTGAAAAAAAGAAAGAAAAACCATAGACACTTTATAAATAATGAATTTAGTATTTTATTTTCATTGTGTAAGATGTAATGAGACCAGTCATGGTGTTTGCTCTTGAGCAGCTTTACGAATTATCAAGTAAATCAGTTTTGGTTATTTATGGCTTCTCCAGATGACTTTAGCTTTTTAATTTGTGATATATATGACTTTTTTTTGTATTATCATTTATTTTAGAATACTTCTAATTGATTATGCCAGGTCTGTACCATTTTTTTCTTGTTAGAATTTATTAATTCCACCTTTATGGTCAAACTCGGCCCCCAAGGAGACTGACCTTGAGTGCCTCAGCCTCCTTATGAAGCAGATTATAATTTGAATAGTGCCCCAGCATAATGGCTTTTTGACAGCATTTAAATACATGCATATTAGATGTCAAAGAAAGAGAAAAAGATAAGGACAGTCATAATTATTATTTTAAAAATCTTTGGAAACTACTTTGCCATCCAATATCCTAGTCTGCCCAAGTCTAAACTAAGAGAACAAGTCCCAGGGATCAGTGAAATAAAGTTTAGCCAGCTGAATAGCACTGTTTTCCTATGTTTATTGATTGTTCTACTCTTTTAACGAATTTACCAAGGGGTAACTGTTTAAATCAGAAACTGTGCAGGGTCTGAGATTATTCACCTCTTTTAAGCTAGTTGCCCACCACACTTGTGTGTGTGTGTGTGTGTGTGTGTGTGTGTGTGTATAAAATATCTTGACAGAAAACTGGCCTCTGGGTAAAAAACAAAGATAGTTAACTGCCGACAGCAAAACAGCAGCTAGAGCAACATCTTGCATTAGTTCCCTGAGCCTCAGACCCAACAGAGTAACATGTTGAGGAACAGATGGTACCTGAACATGCAGGGGTATTGCAAAAGAAGAACTCTGAGTTTAAAAAACTCAGGAATAAAAATAGGTCTGCTAGTGATCTGCCTATCCTCTCATCTGTGAGAGACCACATCTTTACTCTGGAGTATAAGCAAATCTTCTCTAGGGAAGAAAAGGAGAGGCCTTTATCTTGTTAAAAGATAAAATTATTCTTACATTGTTTTTATTGAACTGTTTTTTTAAATTACAGTTTATATTAAATATTATATTAGATTGAGGTGTAAAACTGTGATTAGATATTTATGTAACTGTGATCACCTCGATAAATCTATTACCGATCTAACACCATACATAGTTATTGCAATTTTATTGACTGTATCTCCTGTGCTATACTTTGCATCCCTGTGATGTTTTTATTACTGGCAATTTGTATTTCTTAATCCTTTTACCTTTTAGATCCATGTCCCATACACCTCTCACATCTGGCAACCATCAATTTGTTCTTTGTCTCTATGTTTCTGTTTTAGTTGGTTGGTTGGTTGGTAGATTTTTAGACTCCACACGTAAGTGCAATCATTTGGTATATGTCTTTCTCTGTTTGACTTACTTCACTTAGCATAATGTCTCAAGGTCTAGCCATTTTGTCACAAATGGTAATATTTCATTCTTTTTATGGCTGAATAATATTCCATTGTATATATGTACAACTTCTCCTGTATCAGTCATCTATGGATGAACACTTAGGTTGCTTCCATATCTTGGCTATTGTAAATAACACTTCAGTGAACATAGTGTTCTAGGTTTCTTTGGATAAATACCCAGCAGTGGAATTCCTGGGTCATATGATAGTTCTACTTTTAACTTTTTGAGGAACATCCTTACTGTTTTTTATGGTGATTTCCTCAATTTGCATTCCACCAAAACTGCACAAGGATTCCCTTTTCTCTACATTTTTGCTAACATGTTATTGATTATTGATGATTGTCATTCCGACAAGCGTGAAGTAATACCTCACTGTGATTTTAACTTACATTTCCCTAATGACTAGTAATGTTGAGCATCTTATCTTTTCATATGTCTATTGGCCATCTTTGTCCTCTTTGGAGAAATGTCTAGTCAGGACTTCTGCCCATTTTTCAATTGGATTTTGTGTGTGTGTGTGTGTGTGAGTGTGTGTTTCATTGTATAAATTCCCTAAATGTTTTGGTTATTAACCATTTATTAATGAATCATTGGCAAATATCTTCTTCCAATAGGTTGTCTTTTTGTTTTGTTGATGGTTTCCTTTGCTGTGCAAAAACTTTTTAATTTGATGTAATCCCACTTGTTTATTCTTTTTCTTTTCCTTCCTTTGCCCAAGGAGACATATCCCAAAAAATATTACTAAGTGCAATATCAAGAGTTTACTGCCTAGCTTTTATTTATGGTTTTAGGTCTCACATTTAAATCAATTCATTTTTAATTTATTCTTGTACATGTTTTTAAGAAAATGATTCAGTTTTATTGTTTTGCATGTATCTCTCCAGATTTTCTAACACTGTATTAAAAAGACAGTCTTTACCCCATTACATATTCTTGCTTTCCTTTTGATAGATTACTATATTTTGCTATTTATAATGTGCACTTTTTTACCCAAAGTTTTTAGGGGGAAATAAGAATGCCCATTATACATGGGTAGTACTGATTCTGTATCTATATGATTTAATTATTTTATTTATGTTTATGCATTAAAAGTGTAACTCTAGAAAGCAATAACAATGTCCATATGCAAAATAATACTGTGGAATATGATAATCAGTTTTGTTTCTAAATATAAGTAAATAAATAATTGAATTAAAATGCAAGATTTTTTTTGCAAGTTTGGACCAAAAATGTGGGCGCACATTATACATGGCAAAATACAGTAATTGACCATATAGGCATGTGTTTATTTCTTGGGCCTCTATTCTGTTACACTGATCTACATGTTTGTTTTCATGCCTGTACCATGCTGTTTTGATTACTATACCCTTGTAGTACAGTTTGATATTAGGTAGCATGATATTGCCAACTTTGTCTCTCCTGACATTGCCTTAGTGTTTTGGAGTCTTTTGTGTTTCCATATAAATTTTAGCATTATTTTTTTCTGGTTCTGTGAAAAATCCATTGGTATTTAGATAGGGATTGCATTGAAACCTGTAGATTTCTTTGTGTAATATGGAATTTTTAATGATGTCAATTCTTCCTCACCATGAGCCCAGTAGAGCCTCCCATTTATTTCTATCTTCTTTCATTTCGTTCTTTGGTATCTGTTCTGAGTACAGGACTCTTATCTCCTTAATAAAATTTATCCCTAAGTATTTTATTCTTTTTCTCTTTTTGATGCAATTATAAATGAAATTGTTTTCTTAATTTTTTCCCTAATAATTCATTATCGGTGTATAAAAATGCAACCAGTTTCTAAATGTTAATTTTGTATCCTGCTACTTTAATGAATTAGAATTATTAATTCCATTAGTTTTCTGGTGGAATATTCAGGAGTCTTTATATGTAGTATCATGTCATCTGTAAATGATGAAAGTTTCACTTCTTCCTTTCCAATTCCAATGCCTTTGTTTTTTCCTTGTCTAATTGCTGTGGGTAGAACTTCCAATACCATGTTGAGCAAAAATGGTGAAAGTGGATATCCTTCTCTCATTCCTCATCTTAAAGAAAAAGCTTTCAGCTTTTCGCCATTGAGTCTGATGTTAGCTGTGGTGGTATTATATAAGACCTTTATTATGTTGAGATGTGTTTCCTCTATTCCCACTTTGTTGCATTTTTGTCATAAATGGATGCTGGATTTTGTCAAATGCTTTTTCTGCATCTATCAATATGAACATATGATTTTTATCCTTCATTCTTTGCATGGTATAACACATTAAATGATTTGAACATAGGGAAACAGTTTTGCATATTGGGAATAAATCCCACTTGATTATGGTATATGATCTTTTAAAAGTATTGTTGAATTTGGTTTGCTAATATTTTGTTGAGGATTTTTGCATCTATGTTCATCAGCATTATTGGCCTATAATGTTTTCGTAGTGTTTATGTCTGGTTTTGGTACCAGGGTAATACTAGCCTCATAAAAAGAGTTTGGGAGCCTTACCTTCCCTTCAATTTTTTGTAATAATTTAAGAAGGATAGGTATTAATTGTCCTTTGAATGTTTGGTAAAATTCACCTGTGTGAAACCATCTGATCTAGAGGGTTTGGTTGTTGGTTGTTGGGAATTTTTTGATAATTGATTCAATTTTATTAGTATTTTTAGTTCTGTTCAGATTTTCTGTTTGTTCTTGATTCCTTGGAAAATTCTGTTTCTAGAAATTTAACCATTTTTTCCAGATTGTCCAATTGAAAGCATATAATTGTTTGTAGTATTTTCTTACTATCCTTTATATTTCTCTGGTGTCTGTTGTCACTTCTACTCTTTATTTTTCTGATTTTCTTTGATTGGGCCATCTCACATTTTTCTTGGTGAGCCTGGGTAAAGGTTCATCAATTTTGTTTATCTTTTTAAAGACCAGCTCTTGGTTTCATTGATCTTTCCTGTTGTTTTTTAATACTCAATTTTGTACATTTCTGCTCTGATATCGTTTCCTTCCATCTACTCACTTTGGGCTTTGTTTTTAATTTTTCTAGTTCTTTTAGGTATAGGGTTAGATTTTTTAAGGTAGGCCCGAATTGCTATAAATTTATCTTTTTGAATGCTTTCTTGGGGTAGTTCTGCATTGCTCTAAATTTACCTCTTAGAATTATTTGGGCTGTGTACCATACATTTTTGGATCATGTTTTCATTTCTATTTGTATAAAGATTTTTTTTTATTTTTCTCCTTGGTTTTATTGTTAACTATTTATTTATAGTTGCATAGTGTTTAGCCTTTACATGTTTGTGTTTTTCAGTTTTTTCTTGTAATCGATCTAGTTTCATATCGTTGTGGTCATAAAAGATACTTGATATGATTTCAGGCTTCTTTAATTTATTGAGACTTGTTTTGTGGCCTAACATGTGGTCTATCCTGGAAAATGGTTCATGAGCATATGAAATAATGTATAGTCTGCTGCTTTTGGGTAAAATGTTCTAGTAATATTAATTAAGTCCATGTAATCTAATGTGTAATTTAAAGCTACTGTTTCTTCATTAATTTTCTGTCTGAATGACACACTATTTGATGTCAGTGGGGTGTTAAAGTGCCTATTATGAATGTATTACTGTCAATCGCTCCCTTTATATCCGTTGATATTTGCTTTATACACTTAGGTGCTTCTACATAGGGAGTGTAGATGTTTACAAGAGTTATACTCGTTAGTTGGATTGATTCCATTATCCTTATGAAATAGCCTTTTTTTCTCTCTTATTTTAAAGTCTATTTTGTTACAATTCTTGTTTTAAAGTCTATTTTGTCTTATTTAAGTATAGCTACCCCAGCATTTTTTGTTTCCATTTGCATGAAATACCTTTCCCCAGCCCTTTACTTTAAGTTTAGTTGTGTATCTTTCAATCTGTAGTGGGTCTTTGTAGGCAGGTCTTACTTTTTTTATTCATTCAACTACCCTATGCCTTTGACTGGAACATTTAGTTTATGAACATTTAAAGTACTTATTGATAGGTGTGTAGAATCACCGTTTTACTTTTTCAATTATTTTGTAATATTTTTCTTTTCTTTTTTATTCTCTTCCTCTCATATCTTGTATATTGATAACTTTCTAGAGTGCTGTGTTTGGATTCTTTTTTCTTCATATCTTGAATATCTCTCCTAGCATTTTCATTTGTGTTAACCGTATGCTTTATATATACAAAGCTATGTTTATAACAGCCTATTTTAAGTTGATGGTTGCTTAAGTCAAATACATTCTTTCTTTATATTGTTGTTTAATTACAGTTCTCCCTATTTCCCCCCAATCCTCTCCGCTGCCCTATTGAACCCCACCTCTCACGTTCTAAGTCACAACACCATAAAAGTCCTAGAGGAGAACATAGGCAGGAAAATCTCAGATATTCCACACAGGAATATTTTCATTGATATGTCCCCGAGAGCAAGGGACATAAAGGAAAGAATAAACAAATGGCACTCTGGCTGGTGTAGCTCAGTGGATTGAGTTCGAGCTTGAAAACCAAAGGATCACCGGTTCCATTCCCAGTCGGGGCACATGCCTGGGTTGCGGAACAGGTCCCCAGCAGGGGGCATGCAAGAGGCAACCACACATTGATGTTTCACTCCTTCTCTTTCTCCTTCCCTTCCCCTCTCTAAAAATAAAAAATAAATAAATAAAATATTTTTAAAAAATGGGACTTAATCAATTTTAAAAGCTTCTACATGGCTAAAGAAAACATCTGCAAAATGAAAAGGGAACCAACCATATGGGAAAATATATTTGCCAAAATACCTCAGACAAGGGTTTGATCTCCAAAATATATTAAGAACTCACATGACTCCACACCAGGAAGACAAACAATGCAATTAAAAAATGGGCAAAGGGCCTAAACAGACACTTCTCCAAGGAGGACATACAGAGGGCCCAGAGACACATTCTAAAATTACTACAACGTTTATTCACCCTTTCCACATTTGTGTATTTGTTATTTTTAAAATTTCTTTTTTGTGTTTTTGTATGTATCTTTTAATTTAATGTTGTTTTCCTAGACTAAATTATGCATGATCTTCCTGCTTTGCCTTTTAACATTTCAACTAGCTTTATAGTTGGTTGATTCACCAATTTTACTGTGTCTTTGTCAGTGAGAATTTCTTTATTTCCTATTTTCTTGTTAATATTTTTTATAATTTCTTTTCTACTTAAAGAAGATCCATTGACATTTCTTATAATACTGGCTTAGGAGTGATGAACTCCTTTAGCTTTTTCTTATCTGGGAAAATCTTTATCTCCCCTTCAATTCTAAATGATTGCTTTGCTATGTAATCTTGATTGTAGGTTTTTGCTTTTTATCACTTTGAATATTTCATCCCCCACTCTTCAAAATTTCTGTTTGGAAATCTTCTGATAATCCTCATTTTAGAGGATCCAAGATGGCGGTGGAGTAGGTGGAAGCTACACTAACCTCTTCAAAGGACCAAACTGGAATTACAACCGAATTATAGAAAAATCATCCTGAATAACCAACTGAACACTAATTGCAGAGAATTCTAATAACCAAGGACTTACAGAAGAAACCATATGACCACAAGTGGACTGGTAGGAAGTGTGGAGGCATGAGAGGGCTGCCATGGGTGGCAGCTGAAGTTCTGCAGGGATATCCAGTGGCTGTGGGAGTTCCCCCTGAGAAGTGTGGGATCTACCCAAGCTGGGCTCCCAAACCTACAGCACCACAACCAGGAAAGTAAGCCAAATAAAATCTGGCTGTGCAAAGCAGCAGGGTTTCTGTTGTCTAGGAGAGAGATAACTGGAGACACATAGAGCCTCTCAAAGGACCAATGCACAAAATTTCACTTGCAGCTACTTACCGTGGGCTCCAAAGAGGAAGAGCAGAGCAGAGCAGACTAGAGCCATATGAGGAGAGAGCCTGGGGTTGGTGGCTCAGGGGAGAGACCTGAAGGGTCATCCAATAGAATCCCTGTCTTGTCATTCCCCAAACTGCAGAAGCCATCTTTCTTGGGGAGAGCACTCCCATCCATGCAGCATCAGCCTGAGGGGAAGCAAAAGCCTCATCTGTAGGAATCCCTCTTGCCCTACCCTTTGGAGCTTAAACCTGGCTGTTAAGGAATACAGCTGGAGGTACTTTCTATGATTAAGCCTAATAGAAAGCCTGCAGGCAGAGGTGGATCTCTGGGACCTTCAAGACTTTAACTGATCCTCCTCAGGCCTGGTAGTGGTAAAAGCTGGCCTGGTGTACTGCTATGTTCTTTCCGCATGCAGCCAGGTCCAGCAGAGAGAGCCACAAGCTGTGGATCACTGATAGCTCCAAACAGATTGCTGAGGGCTAGTCACATGCAGAGTCTGATACAGATTTGTAACAGAGTTTTTGCAGATCTACCTAATACACAGAAACAAACACAAAGAGGCAGCCATAAAGGGAAGACAAAGAAACAAGCCCCAAATGAAAGAACAAGAGAATTCTCCATAAGAAGAGATAAATGAAATAGTGGCAAGCAATTTATCACATATGCAGTTCAAAGGATTGATTGTAAAGATGCTCAACACATGAAAAAATATAGAAACCATAAAAGAGGAACAATCAAAAACAAAGTATGCAATATTTGAAATAAATCATACACTGGAAGGAATAAACAGCAGGTTAGATGAATCAGTGGATCAAATCAGCAATTTGGAAGACAAGGAAGGAAAAAACACCCAAGCAGAGCAGCAAAAATAAAGAATTTTAAAAATGAGGAGAGTTTAAGGAACCTTTGGGACAACATATAGCATAATAACATCCATATCAGGGGATACCAGAAGGAGAACACAGTGAGCAAGGGATTGAGAATCTATTTGAAGAAATGATGACTGAAAACCTCCCTAACCCGGTGAAGTAAAAAGACACACAAGTTCAGGAAATGAAGAGAGTCACAAACAAGATGGTCTCAAAGAGGCCCACACCAAACACATCACAATTAAAATGGTATAGTTTAAGATGAGACAATCTTAGAAGCCACAAGAGAAAAGCAATTAATTACTTACTTGGGAGCACCAATTACACTGTCATCTGATTTCTCAATAGAAATATTTTAGGCCAAAAGGATTAGTATGAAATATTCGATGTGATGAAAAGCAAGGACCTGCAACCAAGGCTGATTTCCCCAGAAAATCTATCATTTAAAATCAAAGGAAAAATAAAGATCTTCCCATATAAGAAAAAGCTAAAGGAATTTGTTACCACCAAACCAGTTTTGCAACAAATGTTAAAGGGCTTGCTTAAAGAATAGTAATAAGAAGAGTAGTAAGAAGAGTAAGAAGAGTAATAATAGTAAGAAGAGTAAAAAGAATAAGAAGGAGGAAAGGGAAGAGGAGGAGAAGAAGAAGGAAGAGAAAGAGGAAGGGGGAGGAGGAGGAAAAGGGAAAAAAGAAAATACTTTAAAAATGTCAATAAATACAAATCTATCAATAATCACTTAAAATGTAAATGGTTTAAATGTACCAATCAAAAGACATAGGTTAGGTGAATGGATAAGAAAACAAGACCCACTTTTGGATTTTAACTCAGAGGGGACAAATGTGCCACTTTCTTCAGTAACCCCAAATCCAGGTTCATCTAACACCAGCCACCTCCGCCATGCTAGTGAAGTTCAACCCCAATGAGAACAAAGTCATATATCCAATGTGCACCTAATTGGAAGTCAGTGCCATATTTTCCCTGAGCCCCAAGTTCAGCCTCATGGACCTATTCCAAAAACATTTGGTGACAGCATCACCAAAGCAACTGGTAATTGGAAGGTTCTGAGGATCGCAGTGAAAATGACCATTCAGAAGAGAAAGGCCCAGATTGAAGTAGTGCCTTGTGCCTCTGCCATGATGATCACACCCCTAAAAGAACCATCAAAAGCCACAAGAAGGAAAAAAAAATATATATATATGTATATAGATAGATATTAAGCACAGTGGAAATATTACTTTTGATGAGATTGCCAACATTGCCTGACAGAAACAGTACCAATTTTTACCTAGAGAATTCTCTGGAACCATTACAGAGATTCTGGGGACTGCTCAGTCTATGGGCTGCAATGTTGATGTCTGCCACCATCATGACATCATCGATGACATCAATAGTTGTACAGGGGAATGCCCAGCTAGTTAAGAGCTACAAATGAAAATATTTCAATTAAAGATTATTTGACAACCAATTAAAAAAAAGAAAGTAAGACCCATATATATGCTGTCTCCAGGAGACCCACCTCAGAATGAAAGATACACAGACTAAAAGTAAAGGGATACAAAAAGATATTTATGCAAATAGAAAGAAAAAATAGATGGGCAAGCAATACTCATTTGTCACAAAATAGAGTTTAAAACCAAGGCTATAATCAGAGACAAAATTCCCTACACAATGATAAAGGGAACAATCTAACAAGAGGCTATAACCCTAGTAAACATTTACACATTTAACATAGGAGCACCTAAATATGTGAAGCAAATCTTGAAAGACACAAAAGGGAGAGACTGACAGAAATAAACACATATTACGGGATTTTAAAACCCCATTCATTTCAGGGGATAGATCTTCCAGATAGAAAATCAACTAAGAGACATTGGCCTTAAATGACACACTAGATCAAATGGATTTAATTGATGTTTTCAGAGCATTGCACCCCAAAATAGCAGAATATGCATACTTTTCAAGTGCACATGGAATGTATCCTTAGACCACATGCTAAGACACAGAGCAAGTCTCAATAAATTTAAGACAATTGAAATCATATCAAGCATCTTCTCTGACCACAATGCTATGAAAATAGAAATCAATCACAAGATGAAATATGAAAAATACACAAAGACATAGAAGCTAAATAACATGTTATTAAACAATGAAGAGGTCAACATGACATTTAGAAAGAAAACAAAAGATACCTTGAAACAAATGAAAATTTGAACACAAACCCAAAACCTGTAGGACTCAGGGAAAGCAGGCCTTAGAGGGAAATTCATAGTATCACAAGCCTATCTCAAGAAGCAAGAAAAGGCTCAAATAAACAATATAATTTTACACTTAAAGGAATTTGAAAGGGTGATGTGTAAGATGGCAGAGGCTAAGTGGAAACTTCACTAACTTCCTCCCAGGACCAATATGGAATTACAATTAAATTGTAGAGAAATCATCCTGAATAACCAATTAAACACTAGCTGGAGAGAAGCCTTGTAACCAAGAACAGGAAGAAGAAACCACTTCACCACAACAAGACTTAGGGAGCATGAAGGAGTTGCAACAGTGGTGGTTGGGCTCCCATGGGTGGCAGCTGAAGTTCTGGAGGGACATTTCAGCAGCCAGGGTGTTCGCCTGAGAAGCATGGGGTATAATTCCCAAGCTGGGCTCCCCAGGCAAAGCAACAGAGCAGGAAACAATCTAGCTGTGAAAAGCAGCAGAGTTTCTCTATGCCAGGGAGAGATAGATGGAGATGCAGAAAGCCTCTTACAGGGCCAATGAACAAAATTTCTTTGAAGCCACTTATCCTGGGCTCCAACAGAGAGAAGACAGAGTGGACTAGAGATTCTTGAGGAGAATCTGGGATTGGTGGCTTTGGGGAGAGAACTGGAGGAACAGCCCACAGGATCCCTGTGCTGAGTATTTCCCCATACTGCAGAATCCATCTCTCTCAGGCAAAGCACTCCTCTCTAAATAACATCAGCCTGAAAGGAAGCAATAGCCCTGCCCAGAGGAATTGCTCTGCCCAACCTTGTAGAGCTTAAGCCAGGCTGCTGATTAAAGCTTGATTAGTTTAAAAAACTGAATAGTTTATCAGTTAAAGTGAAGAATACAAAGAAGCAGACAAAATGGAAAGACAAAGAAACAGATCCCAAATGAAAGAACAAGAAAAGTCTCCAGGAGAAAAACTATATGAAATGGAGACAAGCAATTTATCAGATAGAGTGTTCAGAGTAAGGATTATAAGGACACTCAACAGCATGAAGAAAGACATAGAAAACAAAAAAAGGACCAGTCAGAAATAAAGAATGCTTGTGGACTAAAAGATATAAATGCTGTATAAAATCAGCCAATTATGTTAAACTAGTTTATCTGCCTTTATCATATTTTGTCATTAGCCTGAATAGGCCTTTAAAATTGATTTTTTTAGAAAACATTTGAATGCGTTTTGTTGGTATTTATTCAATAAAGTATTTAATTAGTGCTAAGTGTGAACTGGACCCTGTTGCTAAGCCCCAGCAAGCAATTATATCCTAGATAGGGTTAAACCCCCAGTAAAATTATCATATTGCACATGTCTTAATGAAGTTTGAATGTTAAATAAATTGTATATGCACGTAAAAAAGGAAGAAAGAAAGAATGCAATATCTGAGATAAATAACACACAGGAAGGAATAAACAGTAGGTTACATGAAGCAGAGTGATTTGGAAGACAAGGTAGGAAAAAACACCCAGGCAGAGAAAAAAGAATTTAAAAGAATGAGGAGAGCTTAAGAAACATTTTAGAAAATATGAAGCATAACAACATCTGTGTCATAGGAATATGAAGAGGAAGAAGAGTGAGCAAGGTATTGAGAACGTTTTTGAAGAAGTAATGACCAAAAACTTCTCTAATATTTTAGAGGAAAAAGACACATAAGTCCAGGAAGCTCAGAGAGTCCCAAACAAGTTGGACCAAAAGAAGCCTATATACCAAGACACATCATAATTAAAAAGAGAAGATTTAAAGATAAGATCAAATGGATTTAACTGACATCTTCAGAGCATTTAACCCCAAAACAGCTGAATATACATACTTTTCAAGTGTACCTGGAACATTTTCTAGGATAAGCCACATGTTAGGACACAAAACAAGTCTCAATAAATGGAGACAACTGTACTTGAACAACAATTTAAAAAAAATTAAAGAAGAAGGAAATCTTATGAAACATCTCTGTAACACAGTTCCATGAAACTAGAATTCAATCACAAGAAGAACACTGAAAAACATGCAAAGACATGGAAGCTAAATAACATGTTCTTAAATAATGAATGAGTCAACAACAAGATCAAAGAAATCAAAAGATACCTTGAAACAAATAAAAATGAGGACCAAAACCCAAAATCTGCGGGGTACTTGGAAAGCAATCTTAAGAGGGAAATTTATAGCTTCAGAGTCTTATTTTAAAAAAAAAACAAAACGAAAACAGCCCTGACTGGTGTGGCTCAGTGGATTGAGTGCAGTCCTGTGAACTAAAGGGTCGCCGGTTTGATTCCCAGTTGGGGCACATGCCTGGGTTGCGGTCCAGGTCCCCAGTAGGGGATGTGTGGGAGGCAACCACACATCAATGTTTCTCTCCCTCTCTTTCTCCCTCCCTTCCCCTCTCTCTAAAAATAAATAACTAAAATCTTAAAAAAAATAAGAAAAAACTCAAATAAACAATCTAACTTTACACTTCAAGGAAGTTGAAAAGGAGTAACAAACAAAGCCTAAAGTGAGGAGAAGGAAAGAAATAATAAAGATCGGAGCAGAAATAAACAAAATAGAGTCTTAAAAAATGCAAAATAGCAATGAATCCAAGAGCTGATTCTTTCATAACAAGATAAAGAAGATAAACAAGAATGACAAATTTTAACCAGACTCATCAAGAAAAAAAGACAGAGGACCCAAATTTAAAAATCAAAAATGAAAGAGGAGAGCCTGGCTGGTTTAGCTCAGTGGATTGAGCGTGGGCTGGGAACCAAGTGGTCCCGGTTCGATTCCCAGTCAGAGCACATGCCTGGGTTGCAGGCTGGATCCCCAGTGAGGGCCATGTGAGAGGCAACCACACATTGCTGTTTCTCTCCCTCTCTTTCTCCTTCCCCTCTCTCTAAAAATAAGTAAAAATAAAATCTTAAAAAATGAAAGAGGAGAGATAGCAACTGCCACCAAAGAAATACAAAGGATTTTAAGAATATATTATGAATAATTACATGCCAACATAGTGGAAAACCTGGACGGAATGGACAAATTCCTAGAAACATACCACCTTCCAAAACTAAATCAGCAAGAATCAGAGAATCTGAATAGACAGATTACACCTAGTGAAACTGAAGCAGTAATCAAAAAACTCCCAACAAACAAAATCCCTAGACTGGATGGCTTCATAGGTGAATTTTATCAAACATTCTGAGAAGAACTAACTCCTCTCCTCAAACTATTTCATAGTATTCAAGAGGAGGATAGGCTCCCAAACTCATTTTACGAGGCCACCATTATCCTAATTCCAAAAACCAGGTAAAGACACTAAAAACAAAATTTAGGCCAATATCCCTGATGAACCTTCATGCTAAAAGACTCAACAAAATATTGGCAAACTACATACAACAATGCATCAAAAAGATCCTACACCATAACCAAGTGGAATCTATTCCAGGAATGCAAGGGTGGTATAACATTCACAAATCAGTAAATGTAATTCACCACATAAACAAAATGAAGGATAAAACATTATTATATCAATAGATGCGGAAGAAGCATTTGATAAACCCAGTACCCATTTATGATAAAAACTATCAGCAATGTTGGAATTATGGGAACATACCTAAATGGAATAAAGGCGATATATGACAAACCCACTGCCAATATCAAACTCAACAGAAAAAATCCTGCAAGCATCTCCCTTAAAATCAGGAACAAGACATGGATGTCTGCTTTCATCTCTCTTATTCAGAAAGTACTGGAAGACCTTGCCACAACAGTCAGACAAGAAGAAGAAATAAAAGGCAACCAAATGGGAAAGGAAGTAGTAAAACTATCTTTTTTGCAAATGACATGATACTGTATATACAGAACCCCAAATATTCCACTATGAAACTACTAGAACTGATAGATGAATTCAAAAAAGTAGTAGGATACAAAATTAATATACAGATATCAGTTCCATTTTTGTGCCAATAACAAATTAACAGGGAAATTAAAAAAACAATCACATTCATAATTGCTTCAAAAAGAATCAAGTACCTAGAAATAAACCTAACCAAGGATGTAAAAGACCTGTACTTGGAAAATTATAAGACTGTGAGGAAAGAAATAGAAGATACAAATAAATGGAAGCACATACCATGTTCACGAATAGGAAGAGTTAACACCATTAAAATGTCCATACTACCCAAAGCAATCTATAGATTCAACACAATTCCTATCAAGGTTCCAATGACATATTACTCAGAACTAGAACAAATATTTCAAACGTTTATATGGAACCACAAAAGACCCTGCATAGCAACAGAAATCCTCAGAAAGAGGAACAAATTTGTAGGAATCACGCTACCTAATATCACACTATACTATAAGGCCACAGTAATCAAAACAGTATGGTACCAGCATAAAAATAAGACACATGCTCAGTGGAACAGAATAGAGAACCATGAAATAAATCCACATGTTTATAGTCAGGTAATATTCTACAGAGGAAGGAAGCACACACCACAGGCTAAAGATAGTTTATTCAATAAATGGTGTTGGCGATGGAATACTACACGGCACAAAGAAAGAAGAAGCTCCTACCATTTGTGACACCATGGATGGATCCGGAGGGCATTATGTTAAGTGAAATAAGCCAGGCGGTGAAAGAAAAATACCATATGATCTCACCTATAAGTGAAACATAATCAATAAAACAAACAAAAAAGCAAAATATAAAACCAGAGACATTGAAATTAAGAACAAACTGACAGTAACCAGAGGGGAGATGGGAGGGAATAATGGGGGGAAAAGGGTTTTCAGGAACGTGTTTAAAGGACACATGGACAAAACCAAAGGGGGGTAGGATCAAGGGTGGGAAGTGGGGATTCCTGGGGTGGGGGGAAAATGGAGACAACTGTACTTGAACAACAATAAAAAATGTGAAAAAATAAATGAATTTTTAAAAAGTAGTTCTATTGCACGAAAAGTAATATTAAGCTAGAATATTTACAGTGGCTACTTATAAAAATTGATAATATTATTTTGTTGTTTGTTCTTGCAAAAGAAAATAAATGGTGTTGGGAAAATTGGACAGATAAATGCAGAGAAATGAAATCACACACAAGAATAAATTCAAATAGGTCAAAGATTTAAATGTTAGACCCCAAACTATAAAATTCCTAGAAGAAAACATAAGCAGCAAAATCTCAAAATTGCTTGTAGCAATTTTTTGTCAGACATATCTCCCCAGGCAAAGGAAACAAAAGAAAAAAATAAACGAATGGGACTGCATCAAAATAAAAAGTTGTTGCACAGCAAAGGTAATCATCAACAAAATAAAAAGACAACCCACAGAATGGGAGAATATATTCGCTGATACATCTTATAAGGGGTTAATATCCTAAATTTATAAAGAACTTAGAAAGCTCAACACCAAAAAAAAAAAAAAAATCCCCCAAAAAGCAATTAAAAAATTGGCAAAGGACCTAAATAGACACTTTTCCAAAGAGGACCTACAGATGGCCGATAGACATGTTCAAAGATGCTCAATGTCAGTAACCATCAGAAAAATGCAAATTAAAACCACAAGGAACTCTGGCTAGTATGGCTTAGTGGATTAAAGGCTGGCCAGAGAAACAAAAGGTCACCAGTTTGATTCCCAGTCAAGGCACATGCCTGGGTTGTGGGCCAGGTCCCCAGTTGGGGGCACATAAGTGGCAATCACACATTAACGTTCTCTCCCTCTCTTTCTCCTTTCCCCCATCTCTATGAATAAATAAATAAATATATAAAATCTTTAAATAAATAAACACTTAAAAAATTTAAAAAACCACAAGGAGATAATACATTACACCTGTCAGAGAGGCTATCAGTAAATCAACAAAGAACAAGTGCTGATGAGGGGATATGGAGTAAAGGCAACCCTTTTGCACTGTTGGTCTGAATGCGGACTGGTGCAGCCACTGTGGAAAGCTGTATGGAGATACCTCAAAAAATTAAAAATGGATCTGCTTTTTGATCCAGCAGTCCCACTTTTGAGAATATATCCAAAGGAACCCAAAACACTTATTTGAAGGAACATAAGCAACCATGTGTTCACTGCAGTGTTATTTACAATTACCAAGATAAGGAAGCAGCCCAAGTGTCCATCAATAGATGAATGGATATAACAACTATGGGACATTTACACAATGGAATTACACGTGGCCATAAAAAAAAAGAAAGTTTTATCCTTTGCAACAGCATGGTTGGGTCTGGAGAACATTATACTAAGTGAAATAATTCCATCAGAGGACGACAAATACCATATGTTTTCACTCATGTGGAAATTAATGAACAAACTGAACTAATAAGCAAAATAGAGGCAGACTCATAAAGAGAGGGAAGGCTGATAGCTCTGGGTGGGGGATTGAGGGTGGAGGGATCAAGCAAAAAAGAAAAAGGACTAATGGACACAGACAACTGTGTGATTGCAGGGGGCAGGGGAAGGGAGCTGGGTGGAGGTGGAAGAGGATGTAAGGGGTTAAGTCATAGTGAAAAAATAAATAAATAAATAAAAATCTGATAGTGTCATGGTAGATCCCTTTTATGCAACTAACTGCTTTTCTCTTGTGGTTCTAAAAATTCTCTCTTTGTCTTTAACTTTGGGGTTTTAATTATGGTGTATCACAGTGTGGACCTCTTTAAGTTCATCGTGTTTAGGAGCACTTTGTGCACTTGTATGTCTATTTCCTTCACCAAGTTAGGGAAGTTTTCTTGTCATTTCTTCAAACAGGTTTTTAAACAGGTTCTGTCTTTTCCTTCTGGTACCTTTGCTGTGAACGTTGTTACACTCGTGTTATCTCAGTGGTCCCTTAAACTATCCTCTTTTGTTTGGATTCCTTTTGCTTTTTGCTGTTCTGTTTCATTGTTCTCTGTTATCTTACCTTTCAGATAGCTGATTTGATCATCTGCTTCGTCTAATCTACTGTTGAGTTCCTGTAATGTAGTCTTCATTTCAGTTCTTATGTTCTTTATTTTTGACTGGTTCATTTTTATCATTGCTAACTCTTTATTGAGGTTCTCACTGAGTTCATCTTTTCTTCCCCTGAGTTCATGAACATCCTTATAAAAACAGTTTTTAACTTAGTATCTGGTAGAGTGCTTGTCTCCATTTAGTTTAGTTCTTTTTCTGGACTTTTGTTCTTTCATTTGGGACATATTTCTTTGTCTCATTCTGGCTGACTCCCTGTGTTTGTTCCTATGTATTAGGTAGATCTGCTGCTTTTCCCAAGTTTGACAGGGTGGCCTTCTGTTGTAGGGTCCCCGTGATGCCCACTGGGGCTGTCTCCCTGTTCACCTGCACCAGAAATTCCAGGAGTGTCCCTTGTGTGGGTTGTGTGCGTGCTTCTCTTTTACTTGAACCTTATTGGTGGTGGCATGTCAGTGGGTGGGTTTGGCCCTCTGGCTGACTAGTTATGATGAGTGGCCATGACTACAGAACACAAGCTGTATGCAGGGGTTGACCTCACAGAGTATAAGTTGAGTTAGCAGTGCTCTGATGCTAGTCAAGTTGGCTCTTCAGATGTGTAATGTAGAGCTGGTTGGAGGGCACTCTGGTGTGGTCTGAAGCCAGCCACCTGGTAAGTTAGTTTTGGGGCCTTTTGGGAGGGCCTCTTTTTCATGCCAAGTTCAACCACCATTTGTGCCTGGCTTGGGGATGCCTGTTGGGGAACTACAAAGTGGTCTGCATTTGGTTGCCACTTGCACTGGGCTTGGAGGCACTTGGGAGAGGGCATGCTGCCAGCTGAGGCCAGCTGCCACTAGTGCCAGGCTTGGGACCCATTTATGGGCTACAAAATGTGAGCTGAAGACAGCCTCTACTTGTGCTGGGTTTGTTGACTACTTAGTTGAAGCTCTTTCCAATCCAACACTGGCCACAGCTTATGCCAGTCTTGGGGCTTTCTAATGTGAGTTACAATGCAAGTTGAGACAGGTTGCCACTCTGGTTAGGCCTAGGTAGTTAAGAAAGAAGTACAGGGCATCTTGAGATCAGCCAGTGCCTGTTTGAGTGTGTGGCCCTTTGAGAGATTTTAGGAAACTTTGTCACATGAGTCAAGGCAGGCTGCTTGTAGAAAAGCAACTGGAAGCAGCTCAGGCCAGGTGTACAAATTGGGTGGGGCAGGGTCTCAGAGAATCATCAGGGTAGAGCAAATAGTGTTAGAAAGGTTCATGAAGAGTTCAGATTTGGTGGCAGCCTATGCCTGCCAGCTTATTTGGGGAAGGGCTCAACAAAGGAATCATAGCACCTGCCAGTGCTTCTTTCTGTGTTGAGAGCTGCCCCCTCTAACCCTCACACTGAACGCATTTTTTCCCCATATGATCCTGGTGCTTTTCAAGCTGATGCGCCTGCACTGGGGCCTACAGTAAGTGAGCTTGTGAGGGAGCTAGTCTGTGCGCAGACCCTTCAAGAAGAATGCCTGGGACACCAATAACCTCTGACTCATTTGGATGCAAGCCCTTCCAGTTTTCACAGACAGATGTTATGAGGACTTCCCTTCCCTGAACTTCTGCCCTGGGCATGGAGGCTGGGCATACGGCTGGGACTCTTTGTTCCTCAGTGGGTAACCTTCACAGCTGAGACATCCCTCCTGATTCTTAATCACCACACTCTGTTAGTGAGACCTTCCCTTTCTATGTCTCCACCCTACCTTCCAGTCTGGTTGTGGCTTTGTCTTTATATCCTTAGTTATAGGACTTGTGTTCATCTATTTTTCAGGTAATTGTCAATCATGGGTGTTCTATAACTTAGCTGTAATTTAGATGTGGTCATGGGAGGAGGTGAGTACAGCATTTACCAGAAGAGAGAGGCCTTTATCTTTGCTGTCTTGAAATGTCTACAGGGTAGAGGGCTGCCTCTAAACTTTACTATCCTGGGGTGTCTTCTTATACAGACATTATTATCTTGGCTGTAAATGCTGTTTCTAAGAGGACCCAAATAGTGTAGAATGGGGAAATATTCATTGAGAATTGTCTACCGAATAGCAATGCATTATTGTTATTTATGAAAAAAATTTGAGAATTTGTTTATGGTAGTTTGTGAGACCCTTAAAGCTTGACCTGTTTTACTTGCCATTTGAGTGTATAGTCAGAGATAAATTACAGAGTTCTTATTTTTGTTTAGAAAACCTTTGGAAAAAAAGAGATGCTTATAAGAACATTTGAAATCTAGTGTCTTCTACTTTGGGGGCATATAAACATTGGGCTTTTAATAAAATATAACTGAGCGCTTTTCCCTGAACTTGGAAAAATAGTACAGCAAATTTAAGACTTGTAAATTGATTTTACTATTTCAGTGTATGTTTCTTAAGAACAAGGACATTTTTTTACATCATAAGCATAGGACATTTATTAACAAGAAATTCTCCATTGGCCCCAGCTGGTGTGCTTCAGTGGGATGGGTGCTGTACCACAAAACCAAAGGTTCCCAGTCTGATTCCCAGTTGGGGAGCATGTGGAAGGCAACCAGTTAATGTTTCTCTCTTGCATCAATATTTTTATCCCTCTCTTCCTCCCTCCCTTACCCTCTCTCTAAGAAAATATTTTTAAAAAGGAAAATAAATTCTACATTGATTAAGTACTATTGCATCCACAGAACATATTCAATGTCTACATTTGTCCCAGTAATGTCATTTATACTGTTTTTCCCAAACGAAATCAAATCCAGAATCTTAAATGTTTTTAACTATCATTTCTTAATCTCCTTTAATCTGGGACGGTTCTTCCATATTTATTTGGTGTTTTTTTTTAAATCTTCATATTTTTTCAAGATAAAGACCATTTATTTCATTTAATGTATCTCAATTTGAGTTTGTCTGATATTTCCTCATGATTAGAATTAAACGTTTTGGCAGTAGTGTCAAAAGTAGTGTCTCCCTTAGTTCATTATATTAAAAGGAACATAATAATTTATCCTAATATCAACACCTAACTAGAGCTAATTTTGATTGCTTGGTTAAAGGAATATCCACTAGATTTCTCCATTATAAAGTAATCATTTCCCTTTGTAAATTAATTTATGGGGAGAATATGAAATTATGTAAACATCTGCCTCATCAAAGATTCACCCATTAGTTTTAACATTTATTGGTGATTTTCTACGTCCAGTATACCCTCTATATTTATCAGTTAGTGTTTTACTAGTTAGAAAGCATAACTTCCTTACTTTTTGGTGCCACATGATATTTCATGCTTATCTTATAAATTACTTATTCTAGCTCTGAAATCAACTTTTCTACAAGGAATTGTGGTTACTTTTACTGGAGGATGTTATTTAGAAACCAGTGTCTGGCATGTGTGTATATATATACACACATATTTCCCTCCAAATTTGTGGCTTACCGATTCATTTTTAATGGTGCCCTTTTAGGTGTATATTTTAACTTCAAAGTAGCTTATTGGTTTTTTAAATGTTTATTGCTTCTTGTGTTCTTTCTAAGAAATCTCTGCCTACCCCAGTGGGTTTTTTTTTGTTTGTTTGTTTTTGTTTTTTGTTTGGTTTTTATAATTGTAGCATTTTTGTTTAGGCCTATGATCAATCTCAAATTAATTTCTGAGTATAATGTGTAATGGTTTTTTATTTCACATATATTCAGTATACCAGGGTCATTTGATACAAAGATCCTCTGTTCACCGCTGAACTCTTTTGGTATGGTTGTCAAATATCAAGTTAAGGTCTATTTCTGGAATCTCTACTCTGATGCATTAATCTATGGTTTTCCTTTTGCCAATACCACACTGTCTTAATTAGTGTAGCTTTGTGGTAAGTCTTGAAACAGGTGACATAAGGCCTTCAAATTTGTTCTACTTTTTCAAAAGTATTCTGGCTATTCTAGGTCTTTTGAATTCCTGCCGGGAACAGAGCTGAGCTAGAGAGAAAGCTTAGCTGTTAGGTGTCAGAGTAGCTGATTAATACAACAATGAGCCAAAATTAAGCCTTTAATCACTTACTTTGATACCCTAACCAGGAAGCTAAAACTGGAGAAAGCACCAACTCTCCCCTGTTCTTTTTCTGAGAGTCAGATGGAATAGTGCAGGCATAGTGATTTTCTTATGGTTAAGCCAGTGTTATGCTTTCTTATGCTTGGCAGTGTTATGGACTCTGAAGCCGAAGGAGAGATGGGGAGGACTAGGAGTGGAAGAGTACTAGGTACAGAGTCAGAGTGGGGAGAAGTGTCTTCAGTTTCCCCTCTCCTCCAGTAAAGAGACATCAGCAGAGGTGCTTGAAAACTTCTGACTAGGCCTCATAAAAAAAGACCTAACAGTAAAGGCACTTCAGCTAGGAATGCAAATAGCAATAAGAGCATGTAATTCAGAGGGGCCAGAATTCTTGAATGCAACTCCATTCAGAGACTGCAGTGCATCGGTTGTGTACTGAGTCTGGTCCTGGGAGAGGAGCTTTCTCCCAGAGTCTGCCAGGTAAAGCCTTTGTAATTACCTATGGTCATACCTGAAAATTTACACAAAGGTTTTAGCCAGGAGGTGGACCCCTGAATTTCCATATACATTTTAGAAACAGCCTGTCAGTTTTACTCCAAAAAGGCTTTCTGGGATTATGATTGGGGTCATGTTGAACCCATAGAAGAATTTGGGGAGAATTGGCATGTTGACAATATTGACTCTTCCTATCTATAAGCATGGTATAACATTCTATGTATTTGGAATCTTCAATTTATTCCAGCAATGTTTGTAGTTTTACAAGTATACTGTTCTTGCATGTATTTTGTTACATTTATTCTAAATATTTTATATATGTTGATACTATTATAGGTAGTAGGTAAAAATTCATTATCTAGCCCTGGCTGGTGTAGCTCAGTGGATTGAGTGTGTCTGGGAACCAGAGGGTCCCGGTTCGATTCCCCGTCAGGGCACATGCCTGGGTTGCGGGCCAGGTTCCCAGTGAGGGCCATGTGAGAGGCAACTACACATTGCTGTTTCTCTCCCTCTCTGTCTTTCTCCCTTCCCCTCTCTCTAAAATAAATAAATAAAATCTTAAAAAAAAATTCATTATCCAATTCTTCACTTCTGGTATTTAGAAACGCTAGTGTTTTTTTAAAAAATTATTATTGTTCAGTTACAGTTGTCCCACCTTTTTCCCCATTGCTCACCAATACCTCACCCCCCCACTCCTACAGTCAATGCCCCCCATTGTCCATACCCATGAGTTCTCTATTTGTGTTCCTTTGCTTGCCCTTTCCCCTTCTTGCCTCTCTTATCCCCCTCTGCCCTCTGGTCACTGTCAGTTTGTTTTTTATTTCCATGTCTCTGGTTCTATTTTGTTCATTTGTTTGTTTTGTTGATTAGGTTCCACTTATAAGTGAGATTGTGATAATTGTCTTTCACCACCTGGCTTATTTCACTTAGCATAATGCTCTCCAGTTCCATCCATGCTGTCATGAAGAGTAGGAGTTCCTCATTTCTTTCTGCTGTGTAGTATTCTATTGTGTAACTGTATCACGGTTTTCTGATCCATTCATTTACTGATGGGCACTTAGGCTGTTTCCAGCACTTGGCTATTGTAAATTGTGCTACTATGAACATTGGGATGCACAGATTCCTTTGAATTAATGATTCAGGATTCTTAGGGTATAGTCCCAGCCTTAGGATTGCTGGATCGAAAGACAGTTCCATCTTTAGTGTTTTGAGGAAATTCCATACTGTTTTCCATGGTGGCTGTACCAGTCCACATTCCCACCAACAGTGTACTAGAGTTCCCTTTACTCTACAACCTTGCCAGCACTTGTTGTTTGTTGATTTGTTTATGATAGCCATTCTGACTGGTGTGAAGTGGTATCTCATTGTGGTTTTAATCTGCATCTCTCTAATGGCTAGTAATGTTGAACATTTTTTCATGTGTCTATGGGCTCTCTGTATGTCCTCCTTGAAGATGTGTCTATTCAGGTCCTTTGCCCATTTTTTAATTAAAAACACTAGTATTTTTGTATATTTAACTTATATCCCTAACCTTAATTCACTTATTGATCTCATAATTGCATATGGTTTCCTTAAAATTTTCTCCATAGACAATCATGTCTCTGTGAATAGAAGTCAGTTCTACTTTTGACTTTTTATGCTTTATATCTTTTTTCTTGCCATATAAAGGTTAGAACCTTTAGTATAGTGTTGAATAGATATGGTAAGAATGAACACTTCACTTTATTCCCAAGGTTACGGGGAAAGTATTCATTTTTTCACCATTAAGAATATCATTAGCTATATAGATTTCTCAAGGACTTCCTTAAATCTAATTTGTTGATAATTTTTGTCATGAATGGTTTATGGATTCAATCAAATCCTTGTGCTATTCAACTAAGATGATTGGTTTGTTTTCTTCTTCATTTTTGTTACTCTGGTGAATTATTCTGATTAATTTTGAAATAATAAACTATTATTGCATTCTGGGATAAATCACACTTGTCACAATGTATTGATAAATAGGATTCTATTTTATAGATATGCTATGTTTTAGTTTTTCATAAACCAGTTGATGGATATTAAAGCACTAACATATTTAAAGATATAAAATAGAAATATAGTTTTAAAATATTTGATTTTCACTTATTTTATATTTATATAAGTACTTTGATAGTAACATTGTTTCTAAATGCCAAGTAGAACAAGACTATATAGAGATTCAGAGATTTTATATTCTAGACTTTTAATTCCCTTTCTAAGTAAGCAAATTATATTAATTTTTATATTTAAATACATTTTATACTTATAAATACAAAAGTTTATCAACTCTTGTATAATTAAGAAGAACTAATTTTGGTGTGAAATATACTTTATAGGTGATAGTTAATTAAAGAAACAAAGAAAGGATTAATAAAAATTAGTTATCTTTATTATAAACCCCAGATCTTAAAAATATCTTCTTTTTTATTGTTTTCCTTTGAATTTCCTTACCAAGATATTGGCAGAAAAAAATCGCTTTATTTCTCTCAATGATAACATTTCATCTCTTGGGTAGGCTAACCAAACTATCTAATTTTTAAAATCTTGCCTTTACCTATTGTTCTCTGTCTCTTTCTCTCCCGAACACTCAGGATTATGTTTTATGATTCTCACTATAATTCTTGTAGACTGCCTTTTTGGTCAGAATTTAATTAACTAAATATTTATTAAAATTAAAATAACTTTATTGAGGTATAATATATATAAAATATAATTAAACAATGTTAAGTATGCAATGAGTTTTGACAAATATACTTGACAAATGTATCATGTAACCACCAACAAACTAAAGATATAAAAAGGACCCATCATCTCATAAAGTTCCCTTGTGCCCTTTGCATTTATTTATCACCTCTCAGTACAATCATACTGATTTGCTTTCTATGACTATAATTTATATTTATTACAATTTTATATAAATAGAAGCATAAATTATTTAGTGTTTCTCTTTTACTTAGCATAATACTTTTGTGATTCATCCATGTTATATGTATCAATAGCTTGTTTCTATTTATTGCCTTATAATAGTTCACTTTGTAGATATAAAAATATGTTTATCCATTTACCATTTGATAGAAATGTGGGTAGTTTTTACTTTGAGGCTAGTATAAATAAAACTGGTATTAGCATTCAGATACATGTCTTTATGTAACATTTGTTTGCATTTTCTCAGATACATGACTTCAGTGGAATTACTGGGTTATATCATAAATATGTGTTTGTAAGACAGAGGCAAACTGTTTTATAAATAGGTGATCATTCTGCATTTCTACCAGCAAAGTATGAGGGTTTCAGTTTTCCACATACTTGTCATCACTTGATGTTGTCAGTATTTTCTTTTTTAAGATTTTATTTATTTATTTTTAGAGAGAGAAGGGAGAGAGAAAGAGAGGGAGAAACAGCAATGTAAGGTTGCCTCTCACATGGCCCTCAGTGGGGACCTGGACCGCAACCCAGGCATGTGCCCTGACTGGGAATCGAACCGGGACCCTTTGGTTCCCAGTCCGCACTCAATCCACTGAGCTACACCAGCCAGGGCAGTATTTTTAATATAATACAGTTTTGTGGGTTCAGTGGTATGTAGATATGGTTTTAGTTTATATATTTTTGGTGACGAATGCTGTTCCGTGTTTTTAAGGGCTTATTTCACATTTGTACATCTTGTTTGGTAGACTCTTTTGCCTACTCATTTCTTTTAACGTTATTATTATTATTCAGAGTGCCTTGAATATTCTGAATAAGATATGTATTTTACAAATGGTTTCTCTAGTCAGTAGATTGCCTTTTGATTTTGTTAATGGCATCTTCAGTAGAGCAAAATGATTTAATTTTGATGTCATGGAGGTTATTGATTTTTTATTTTAAACTTTGTTTTTTTCAAGTCCTATTTAACTGCCTGAGCCAAATTACTGTCATTTGCTCCTGATTCATTTTAAGTTAATTGTTGTGTATCATGGAAAGGAACTGTTAAGACTCATTTTTCACTTAAGGATATCAAATTATTTCACCATCATTTATGGAAAAAATGTTCTTTCCACCCAATTGCCATAGCACTTTTATTAAATATCAGCTGGCCATTTACTTAGGTGTGTTTTTTAATAGATACACTTCTGTTTCATTATTATTTATGTTTATCTTTATTTCATTAAAGACTATCTTGATTCCTATAGCTTTAGATAAAATAGTTCTTGAAATTATATAGTTCAATTGCTCAAGCTTTTTTCTTTTTTTTCACAACTGTGTGAAATAAGTAGGAGTAAAAGGAACATACCTCCACATAGTAAAGGCCACATATGAGAAACCTACAGCCAACAACACACTCAATGGGCAAAACCTAAAAGCTTTCCCACTAATAATAGGAACAAGACAAGGGTGTCCACTTTCACCACTTCTATTCAACATAGTATTGGAAGTTCTAGCCACGGAGTTCAGGCAAGAAAAAGAAATAAAAGGCATCCAAATTGGAAAGGAGGAAGTAAAACTGTCATTGTTTGCAGATGACATGATAACATACATAGAAAACCTTGTAGACTCTACCAAAAAACTACTCAAACTAATAAGTGAATTTGGCAAAGCAGTGGGATACAAAGTAAATTTTCAGAAATCAAAGGTGTTTTTGTACATCAACAACAAAATATCAGAAACAGAAATGAGAAAAAAAAAATCCCATTTGATATAGCAACAAGAAAAATAAAGTACCTAGGAATAAACCTAACCAAGGACATAAAAGACCTGTACTCAGAAAACTACACAACACTGAAGAAAGAAACTAAGAAAGACGTAAATAAATGGAAGCATATACCATGTTCATGGATCAGAAGAATTAACATCATCAAAATGTCCCTCCTTCCCAAAGCAATTCATAGATTCAATGTAATTCCTATTAAAATACCAATGACATATTTCACAGATATAGAATAAATATTTCAAAAATTTATGTGGAACCATAAACAACCCCGAATAGCCACATCAATTTTGTGAAAGAAGAACAAAGTAGGAGGGATCACAATACCTGATATCAAACTATATTACAAGGCCACTGTAATGAAAACAATCTGGTACTGGCATAAGAACAGACGCAGAGATCAATGGAGCAGAATAGAGAGCCCAAAAATAAACCCATGTCTCTATAGGCGATTAATATTTGACAAAGGGGGCAGGAGCATAAAATGGAGTAAAAATAACCTCTTAAACTAATGGTGCTGGGAGATCTGGTGCTACATGGAAAAAAAAATGCAACTCAACCACCAACTTATACCATACACAAAAATAAACTCAAGATGTATAAAAGACTTAAATATAAATTGTGACAGCATAAAAGTCCTAGAGTAGATCATAGGCAGGAAAATCTCAGATATTCCATGCAGCAATATTTTCATCAATATGCCCCCTAGAACAAGGGACATAAAGGAAAGAATAAACAAATGGAACTTCATCAAATTAAAAAACTTCTACACAGCTAAAGACCACGTCAGCAAAATGAAAAGGGAACCAACTATATGGGAAAACATATTTGCCAATGATACCTCAGACAAAGGTTTGATCTCCAAAATATATTAAAAACTCATATGACTCCACACCAGGAATACAAAACACCCAATTTAAAAAATGGGCAAAGGACCTGAACACACACTTCTCCAAGGAGGACATACAGAGGGCCCATAGATATATGAAAGGATGCTGAGCATCACTAGCTATCAGAGAGATGCAAATTAAAGCCACCAGTTCAAAAACACCTATGCACCCCAGTGTTCCTAGCAGCACATTTTACAATAGCTAAGTTCTGGAACCAATCTAACTGCCCATCAATAAATGAGTGGATCAAAAAACTATGGTACATTTACACAATGGAAGACTACACAATAGAAAGAAGGAAGGAACTCCTACCCTTCACAATAACATAGATGGGACTGGAGAGCATTATGCTAAGTGAAATAAGCCAGACAGTAAAAGATAAGTACCATATGATCTCACCTGCAAGTGGAAACTAATCAACAAAAATAAACAAGCAAGGAAAATATAACCAGAGACATTGAAATAAAGAACAAACTGACAGTCACCAGAGGGGAGGTGGGATGGGGATGATAGGGAAATAAGGGAAAGGATCCTCAAGGAACATATATAAAGGGCCTATGGACAAAGCCAAAGGGGGTTAGGATTGAAGGTGGGAGGTGGGGATGGGTGGGGTGGGAGGGTGTTATAGGGGGAAAATGGAGACAACGGTACTTGAACAACAATAAAAATATGTGAAAAACATGAAAATAAAACCCACAATGAGATACCACTTCACACCATCACAATGACTATCATAAATCAACAAACAACAAGTACTGGCAAGGCTGTGGAGAAAAGGGAACCCGGTGCTCTGTTGGTGGGAATGCAGACTGGTGCAGCCCCCAGCCACTGTGGAAAACAGTATGGCATTTCCTCAAAACACTAAAGGTGGAACTGCCTTTCAATCCAGCAATCCTACTGTTGGGACTATACCCTAAGAATCCTAATTCAACAATTCAAAAGAACCTATGCACTCCAATGTTCATAGAAGTGCTATTTGCAGTAGCCAAGTGCTGGAAACAGCCTAAGTGCCCATCAGTAAATGAGTGGATAGAAAAAACTGTAGTACATTTACACAATGGAATACTATGCAGCAAATAGAAAGAAGGAACTCCTACCCTTCATGACAGTATGGAGGGAACTGGAGAGCATTATGCTAAGTGAAATAAGCCAGGCAGTAAAAGACAAATATCACATGATCTCACCTATAAGTGGAACCTAATCAACAAAACAAATAAGTGAGTAAAATATAACCAGAGATATGGAAAAAAAGAACAAACTGATAGTAACCAGAAGTGGGGGGTGGATAATGGGGCAAAGATGGGGAACGGTCATCAAGGAAAATGTGTAAAGGACCCCTGAACAAAGACAACAGGGTTGGGGGGTGAAGGACTGAATGTGGGAGGTGAGAGTGGGAAGGGTGGTGGAGAGTAATGTTGGGAAAATTGGGATAACTGTAATTGAACAACAATACAAAATATTAATTAAAAAAACAACTATGTGGGCTATTCTAGATATATTTCCATATGTATAGAATCATATTTTCAATGTCTTAAACAAAAAATATGTCTGCTGGGAATTTGTTTGAAATTTTTTGACTTTGTAGATGAATTTGGAGAAAATTAACAACATTATGTTCTGACCATTGATCAAGGTACATCTTTTTATTTATTTAAATTTTCTTTCATTGCCCTCAACAATATTTTATAACTTTTAGTATACATAGTTTATATATATATATTGTTAAATTTATACCAGAGTATTTCCTAATATTAATTATATTATGAATATTAGATGGAGAGTTCTATAAATTTCAGTTTAGTCAAGGAGATTGATAATGTCAAAACTTATATCCTTACCGTCTCTAATTGTTCTAGCAATTATTGAAAGAATGTTTGCATTCTCGACCTGAATTGTAGGTTTGTCTATTTTTTTCCAATTCTCAGTATTTTTTAATGTATTTTCAAGGTCTATGATTAGATGATTGCTATATTTTCTTGATGAATTGGCCTCAATAATTCTCCAAATTTATCCCTTAAAATTTTTCTTTTTCTGAAATATACTTTCTATTAATATTATATTAATATAACCACTTCAGCCATTTTTAATGAGTATTGTCATGTTACTATATTTTTCCCATCTTACTAATTTATATTTAAAGTGG
Source organism: Micronycteris hirsuta (assembly GCA_004026765.1). Classification (NCBI taxonomy): domain Eukaryota; kingdom Metazoa; phylum Chordata; class Mammalia; order Chiroptera; family Phyllostomidae; genus Micronycteris; species Micronycteris hirsuta. The sequence goes on from PVJI01017473.1 coordinate 31,767, forward strand.
ATTTGTTGTAGGAACATCTAAGTTTATATCCACTCAGGCAACCCTATTCCCTTAATTGGAATGCTTAGACCATTTACATAAATGTGATTATCCATATGGCTGGGTTTAATGGAAATACTTTCTATTTGTTTATCTATTTGTCTCATTTGTTGTCTCCCCCTTTTTTCCAGCCTTTTAAAAAATTGTGTAACTTTTAGTGATTCTATTTTTGTCTCATCTATTTTCTTAGTATTTGATTTTTTAATTTTAACTTAAAAAACTTTAATTTTTTATGGTTAGCCTAACCATTTACTATATATATGTTTAATTTATATAGTGAATAAGTATATATGTAGTATTATACCACCTCACACATATTGTAAGAACTTTATAACAGTATATGTCTATTTTTCCTTCTTTTCTTAGCACTGTTGTTGTCATATGTTTTATTTCTGTACATGTTAGAAACCCCATAATACATTGTTTTTATTATTTCAATTAAATTTATTGGGGTAACATTGGTTAATAACATTATATAAGTTTCAGGTGCATAGTTTCATAATACATTATCTGTATATTCCATTGTGTGCCCACCACCCAAAGTGTAGTTTCTTTCCATCACTGTATACATGACTTCCTCTATCCTCATGTATTCCTCATCCGCCTTTCCTTCTGGCAATATATGGTAGTTCCTTTCTTAATTTTTTGAGGACACTCCAAACTGTTTTTCATGGAGGCTCCACCAATTTACATTCCAACCAGCATTGTACAAGGGTTTCTTTTCTCCACATTCTCTCCAACATTTGTTATTTCTTGTTGTATTGACAATAGCCATTAATTATAACAGCTGTAAGGTAGTATCATTGTTATTTTGATTTACATTTCCCTTATAGCTAGAGAGATTGAGCCATTTTTCTCTCATTTTTTAATTTAATCTTTGTTGTATTTTTCCATTTCCATTTAGTCCCCTTTTTATATATTTCTCAGCCATTTTGTATATCTTGGGAAAAGAGTCTGTTCATGTCCTCCGCCTATTTTTAAATTTGGTTATTTGGTTTTAATATGTTGTGTTGTATGAGTTATTTATATATTTTGGATATTAGCCCCTTATTCGATGTTTAATTTGCAATATCTTCACCCGTTCAGGTGGTTGCCTTTTTGTTTTATTGATGGTTTCTCTTGCTGTGCAGAAGATTTTTAGTTTGATGTAGTCCCATTCACTTAGTTTTGCTTTTACTTCTCGACTTTGGGATGAACTTCACAAAAACCTCTCTGAGATTAAGGTCCATAAATTTAGTACCTATGTTTTCCTCTATGTATTTTACTGATTCATCTTTATGTCAAGTCTTTAATCTATTTTTGAGTTAATTTTTATATATAGTGTCAGTCACATAGCAGTTTAGTTTCAATTTCTTGCAGGTGTTTTTTTTAATTTTTCCAACATCATATATTGAAGCAGCTTTCCTTTCTCCATTGTATGTTTTTGGCTCCTTTGTTGAAAATTAGTTGTCTATATATGTGTGGATTTATTTCCAGACTCTCAATTCTGTTTCATTGGTCTCTGTGTCTGGTTTTTCTTCCAATACCACACTATTTAGATTATTGTGGTATACTGTGAAGTCAGGGAACATGATACCTCCAGCTTTGTTCTTCCTTTCACAGGACTACTTTGACTATTCAGGGTCTTTGTAATTTTAAACAAATTTGAGGATTTAATGTACTATTTCTTAGAAAAATGCCTTTGGGGTTGCATTAAATCTGCACCTTGTTTTAGGTAATATGGCCATTTAAACCATGTTAGTTCTTTCAATTTCTGAACATGGAATCTCTTTCCATTTCTTTGTCTTTACAATTTTTTCAACAATGTCTTATAGTTTTCAGTATATAGGTCCTCCACTTCCTTTGTTAAATTCATATGTAGGTATTTTATCCTTTTCATTGCAATTGCAAATGGATAAGTGTTATCTTCATTTCTCTTTCTGATATTTCATTGTTAGTACATAGGAAAGCAACATGTTTTTGGACATTAATATTTTTTATCCTGCAACTTTGTTTATTGTGTCTTTTGTGGACTGTTTAGGATTTCCTACATATAGAATTATGTCATCTGCAAATAGTGAGAGTTTTACTTCTTTATTTCCAGTTTGGATTCCTTTTACTTCCTCCTCTTGCCTGATTCCTCTGGCTAGGACTTCGAGTACTATGTTGAATAACAATGGTGAAAATGGACACCCTGTCTTAGTCCTGATCTAAGAGGAAAAGCTTTCAGCTTTTCACCATTGAGCACGATACTAGCTGGGGGTTTGTCATATATGGCATTTGTTAGGTTGAAGTTCTTTCTAACCATTTTATTGAGTGTTTTAATCATAGATATTGAATTTTTTCAAATGCTTTTTCTGTATCTATTGATGTGATTTTTATCTTTTATTTTGTTAATGTGGCCTATCACATAGATTTGCATATCTCGAATCATCCTCGCATTTCTGGAATGAACCCCATGTGATCATGATGTATCTCATTTTAATTTATTGTATTAAAATTGCTAGTATTTTTTGAGGATTTTGCCTCTTTGTTTATCAAATATATTGGCCTATAATTTATTTTGTGTTTTGTCCTTGCCTGATTTTGGAATCAGGTAATGTTGGCCTCATAAAATGAATTAGGAAGTATTACCTCTTCAATTTTTTCGAAGAGTTTGGAGAAGAATAGGCATACTAAATCTTTTTTAAATGTTTGCTAGAATTCACCATGAAATCATCTGGTCCTGGACTTTTGATTTCGTGGAGACTTTTTACCTGTTTGAATTTTCTTACTATTGATTGATCCATTTAAGTGTTCCAATTCTTCATAATTTAGTCTAGGAAAGTTATAAGTTTCTAAGAATTTGTATATTTCTTCTAGGTAATTGAATTTGATAGCATAAAATCTGTTATAGTGTTGCTGTATGACCTTTTGTATTTTTGTGGTAACTTGTAACTTCTCTTTATTTTTCCATTATGAGTCTAGCCAGGGGCTTGTCATTTTGATTATCTTTCTAAAGAACAAGATGTTTGTTTCATTTCTTCCCATTGTATTGTTTTCTATATTTTATTTAATTCCACTCTAGTTTTTATTATCTATAAATAGGGAGGCAACCGTACATTGCTCTTTCTCTCTCCCTTCTCCTCTCTCTAAAAATAAATAAATAAAATCTTAAAAAAAAAAGGGGGGGGGCCAAAGGCTTGAACAGACACTTCTCCTAGGAAGACATACAGAGGGCCCAGAGACATATGAAAAGATGCTCAGCATCACTAGCCATCAAAGAGATGCAAATTAAAACCACAATGAGATAGCACCTCACACTAGTCAGAATGGCCATCATAAATAAAGCAACAGATAAGTGTTGAAGAGGATTTGGAGAAAAGGGAACCCTAGTGTTGGTGGGAATGCAGACTGGTGTAGCCACTGTGGAAAATAGTATCGAACTTCCTCAGAAAACTAAAACTGGAACTGCCTTTTTTTTTATTAAATTATTTTATTGTTGTTCAATTATAGTTGTCCACATTTACCCTCCCCCCACCCCACCCCAGGCAAACCCACCTCCCTCCCTTGCTTCCCTCCTCCCCCTTGGTTTTGTCCATGTGTCCTTCATTGCAGTTCCTGAATACCCTTGTCCCCCTTCTCCCCTTCCCCTTCCCCTCTGGTTACTGCCAGAATGTTCTAAACTTCAATGTCTCTGGTTCTATATTGTTTCTATGGTTGTATTTTGCTTGCTTACCTCACAAGCGTCTTGGCTGTGGCTGATCTAAATTTCCCGGTAGCTGATCTGGCCTTGGTGCCTTCTCTCCTGAG